>OU015472.1:8946941-9116941 GCA_907164805.1 Brachyptera putata
TTCTCCCCTGGCCTATTCTTATGGGGAATTTCCATACTTTCCGATTTTTTTCCGGAAAATCCGTTTGACCGATTTTTCTGAAAAACAATCCCAACCTATTCTGGTATAACACCAGTTTGTGAAAAAAGTTTCGAGTTGATTGAAACTTTTTCCTGACCTGTATGCCGCGTACAAAATTACACACAAAAAAACAAAAAAACAACAAAAAAAAAAAAAACATAAAAACCAAGCCCAAAATTTTTCGGTATATGGAATGAAAATCTTCGCTACGCTCATCTAAAAACACATTTCATAACCGTATGCGCGTGACAATTACGCGATACAAGTTGAATACTTACTAGGAAAACGCCTTATATGCGTTGTGAGATGAGCTTAGAAGTATGGAAATGTAGAATTAAGAATATTTGGTCGGCTCAATGTACATATACAGGCCATGGATCACTTCAAAGGTTTAAAAACCGCGGCTGTCTGTTGGTATATGGACCTTGGTTTCCAAACAATTAAACCAGTGCCTTCTTCATATCCATCACAGATTTTAAACGTTTTAATTCATTGGTGACACTTGTTGCTCACATTTAATAGTTTCTTAATTGCTTTTCTTAATTGCTTTTATTGATGTGTAAAAAAGTACATTAAAAATGAGTTTTCTTCGTTGTTTCACATCCGATTGTTCCATAAGTCGCTTAAAATGTGTATGATAGTTCTTCCCACACTCAGTATAAATTTGAGAGCTTTTGAAAAAAATAAAATTCCAAGTATTTCTCCCCTGGCCTATTCTTATGGGGAATTTCCATAATTTCCGATTTTTTTCCGGAAAATCCGTTTGACCGATTTTTCTGAAAAACAATCCCAACCTATTCTGGTATAACACCAATTTGTAAAAAAAGTTTCGAGTTGATTGAAACTTTTTCCTGACCTGTATGCCGCGTACAAAATTACACACAAAAAAAAAAAAAAAAAAAAAAAAAAAAAAAAAAAAAAAAACATAAAAACCAAGCCCAAAATTTTTCGGTATATGGAATGAAAATCTTCGCTACGCTCATCTAATCAATTGTTAGTTCAATACACGCGAATTTCCAGATCCGAATTAACATACGAATGTGCCAGGTAAATACCAATTGAAATACTAAATCAACCTCAATCACGCCGATTGAACTAACCAGACCCAACTTACCTGGAACAAAATGTATTCATCGCAACACGTGTATATGTTTTTTCTCCATGTAGAATTCCCGACAATCTTGTGTGAATAGACATTTCGAATTCGATGTTCTGACGAGGCGTCAGAAACAAGCAATGGATGCACTGCTAGGACGTAGTAGGCATGAAAGTATATTGATAGTAAACATTAAACTATCATCATGATTTATACAAAATCATTCGATTCTTCGTGGAATTTCCCATATGGGAGTAGCTCTAACTGGCAGTCAAGTATTGTTATAACCATGGTTACCGAACCAATTGCTTTCGCTAACTCTCAGAATAAGGACGACTGGGATTGATAGTTCCGGGCATCGGAACAACTAGATTGATCCATATATACCTTCTGAACTATGATAATTATTTTATATTCTTATCGTGACGTGAAAATGTAACATATGATTATATAGATGGATGATATTTTGAATTTAGCGAGCCTTTTGTAATCACAAATTTATCGATTGAAATACGCGGAATTTGAAAATGTGTCGAATCAAAAGGTTTAGTTTCAATATCCGAAGTCCATGATGAAACATACGTATGTACAAGATGAACAGATAAATGTATGAAAAAAGTTATACATTGGTATACATACAGTAAGAAATCACGTGATAAAAATGTCTGATCCCCGCAATTGTTAACAATTACACTTCTACATAAACACAATGTATATATATGAACACATGAATAGTACCAGTATGATGTTAGCTGCAATAACAGTAATGATAGTTGATAGTTCTTATATTATATAATGTAATTTACTGTTCATGATATAGTACGGTAATAATTACTCCTTTTCTGACATCACAACCTATAAACATGAATTATTGTTGTCATTATACTCGACTTTATTTTTATTTGTCTTTCACTTTATTTATGTGTGGTTCTTTATAAATTCTCCGTCCATTACCTCACTATTAAAGTACAGTTACGGTCACGTAAAGTGGCCGATCAAGTCAATCCTGACGAAAATGTACTGGCATTATTCGGACTAAACCTCTAAATTCGGACTAGAACAAAAATCGATTTAAATTACAATCTGATACCCATGATTACTGTACAAGACATGCTGCTGACTTTGCTGTAACATCACATACACTATAAATTCTTATGGAAAGGTGTACATTACATTAAATTCTTCAATCGTTTACCTCACACAATCTCGTCTAGTAGTGAATATAGTATACTTTCAGACATCATGTTAAAAAAGTATTAACAAATCAAGTTATTTATGATGTAGACTATTTCGAAATGAATCAATTTTGTGTGAAATTTTGCTCTCGTTTTTCTTTATATATGTCACGTTTTTTTGTTGATTTTCTATTATTCAAGTTATTAATAATCATAATGACATTTTGTATTAATGACCAACCTATATTACATACAGTGTATGACGTGATGTATACGAAACCAAATAAAAAACTAAACTAAACTAAAGCTAGCACATGCATGTACACATCACGTACACCACATACAGGATGGGAACAAATTATCGGTAAAATATGCCCGGATTCAGTTAAAGTTGCATTTGTATTTCGGAACAAAGAATCTCATGTGAATGCAAGTGTACTTACTGTACAGTCGATCTGCTTTCCAGTGCACGAGCAACAAACGTATAAATCTTGCTGCTGGCTTATTTGATTATCGTTATTAACGAGAAATAAAACAAGAGATATGGAGTTATTTATTGGTGATTAAGTAAAATAACTGCAAGGAGAGATTTACTCTTTTTTTCTGAGTGAGCTAACAGAGAGTTTTAAATGCATCAATTCTGTAGGAAATTTGAATTAGTAAATTATACGCACCTTTGAAGGATTTAATTCTATGTAGACGTTGAAAGGAGTCAATTCTTTGGAACGTTTGAGGGGGTGCATGTTTATAAAAATAGAGAAATTCATCCTCACTTTTTTCATGTTAACGAGCAACTTTGATTGAATGGAAGGTATATCATCTCGAAGATAATTTCAAGCTTTCTAATCAATATCTCATTCTATCTTCGTGAATTCCATCAGTTCTAAAATAATGAGTCCGTGCAAACGAAGAATGTTATTAAATTCATATACGTATCATCTCAGAACTGATTGCATTCACATAATGAGGGTATCGTTTCAATTAGAGAGAATATGGCTACCTTGGAGTTGACATACTTTCTATTCAATCTCAGTTGTTCGAAAATATTGAAAAAAATTGCGAAGATAAAATTATCTACTTTCAGAAGCACTGTGTATCACCGGTCCCGTTAGAAGGAGGCAATTCTGCGAGACGTTTTCGTATTTGTATTTTATTTACGTTCGGACTGGTTATGCGAAAAAGACACAAATACAATACCACCGACATATTTGTGGAGCTCTGTTACTTGAGAGAATGTCAATTTATTTCACGGTTGTACGCTATGCGGGATACCAAGATGGTACAGCGTGATAAAATCAATACATAGAAGTACAATGGTTTTTCAAAAGTGATACAAAATTGATTACAAAAAAATCATGATGTATTATAAAACTAATTTAATCAAGGGTATATAACAGAAGTATGAAAATGGAAGAAGGTATCATTAAGATCATTAATAAAATTGAAATAATTTGAAAGAATCAATTATTTGAAGAATTATTGAATTAGTGGAGAAAAAATTATTTGAATTTTAGAATCGGAAAACATTTTTTTTCAAATCTGGATTATCAATCAAAAATATATTTCAAAACTGTTGATTAATCGCTTGAAAATGCATCAGTTTCTCCATTGTTATCGAACGTTCCACAATAATTCATTCTATGGATGACTTCATCACCCTACATCCTGAACACATGTGTATCCAAATCAAAATAATATGATATTTTCTCTTCTCGTATTGTTTCTCATATTTCCTCATTTTTTTTCTTCCGCAATTACGAAAATCCAAGTCTAATTATACATTATCGTGAAACTTTTCCTCTCAAAAAACAAGTACTATAAAAGCAGATGGTTTCATATGAGTAATGCGTTGACAAGAATCTCGAGATTCACCCCGTTACTCCATTAATCTCACTGCCAGGTTGGTAACACCGACCCAACACTACCGTATCTTACATAATAAATATATCACTCTACTTTTAAAGTTATACATGTAACGTTATACCGTAACGTTTTTATCTCGGTGCTCGTCTTGTCTTTCCAAGAGCGCGAAACGAACAAGTTTCTATACCGACTTGTAGCTCATAAACTGATGGTAACGGAGATGAATGAGGGAGAGAGAAGATGTGTCGTCGTAGTGGCAACTTGTCTAGTTGAACGGTTCATCCTCCTTATTAATGCTATTCTTTCTTCGTCTTACACTTTGACTAATGTCTTGTATGGAACTCCAGGTTTACTTCCACTATTCCACTACTGGGAGTGTATAATGTTGGTTGTTCACCTCCAATAAGAAGAAGAGTTTTATTGTGTTTCGATAGCGTTTAGTGAGAATCTCAATTGAACCATATATTAGTAACGATTCGAAAGAATATTTTCACTTCATCATTCTCTTATTTCCATGCATATGATGTATATAAAATTGAAATACAATATCTAAAGTTGAAATGCAAATTAGGAAGAGGTATGTTCAACACATCAAATGACAAGTTGAATTTTAACTGTCAATAAATGACAAAAGTTTTGTCAGTTGCATGTATGGGATTTCATTGGTCAACTGTAAATTGATTCGGATACAGTATATATATATATCCGAAAATCGGGGTTCGATTACTGGTAAGAATCACACGATCGATAACAAGTTCGTTCTTGTCGATGAAATGAATACTGAGACGTACCGCTGCTAGACAACACTTAGAAGTAACAATTTAAACCACCTTGGCAGTTTCAATTGTAACTGACGTATAGTGTATCATGATGTCTGAGTGGATATTACAGGATCAACTTTTCTCCACTGAAACTTTTCAACAAATTGGAAACCAGACATTCTGAATTGCATCAGAGATAAAGTTCAATAGTTCACGTCTTTCATTCTTAATATGATTCTTCAATGGAATTCAATTCTAAATGACTGTGGAATTCAACAATCAGAACGATGCACAATACAACAATGAAGAATTCCGAGCTAATAAAGATTCGACGGTAACTTTTACAGACTTATGAATGAGTTTTGAGTCAGACGATAGAACTTTTGTGCAGTCATACCATAAGATTTATTGGTAAACTATTAGATGAGAAACGTACCTCGTAATGATGACGTAATAGATGGTCTAGGTTGTCATAGCAACCGAATCAGTCAGTCTGGGCTTTGTACTTACCTGAAACAAAGAAAAACAAATGAAAACAAAGATATTACTGGAAAGTTGTTTTTAGAAAGTATGAAGTGGTGAAAAGATGCGGACATCTAGTTCATCAATCAATCCCCAGGGGGCAAGGCAGCCAACAAAGAGGCAAGAATTATTTATAGGAAAGTTTTTCATCGAATGGGAGTGCCAACTGTCAACATGAATAGTAATTAGTTGTAGTGGAGAAATTACAATTGATTCAATGGGATGTTTTGGAAAGGTCGAGTCTTATACGACTGACACTATTAGTTGTGTTTAAACTAAACACACACACACACATATATATATATATATATATATATATATATATATATATATATATATATACACACTATTAGTTGTGTTTTAACTAAACACACACACATATATATATATATATATATATACACATACCCATCCTCACATCCATGAAAACGTTGACTTATATACCCTATTTGTAGACAATTGAAATATAATCTCAACCACTGGAGTTTTAATATTTACATATATTTCAATCTATATTCGACTGTTCGATTAATAGGGAGACGCATTCTAGTACTTTATACCTCACTAATTCACTTAAAGCACAAACAAATAATTATTCTTGACGAATAAATTAACTATTCTCTCAAGATTTCGCATAACATGAAATCATGGCACTTCCACCAAAACTACATGAATTATTAATGGAAGTTTCCAAGGGATTCGATTACCATTATGGAGGGACTTTTCTTTCATCCCTCGAAAATATGACCGAATGCATACCTTTACAATTCTATAACTCACATGCATAATATTATATTCCGAAGTGGAAAGCTGACTTCTTCAACTTCTACATACAAAAATAATTTTCCAAATCGAAATACAAAAAATGAAATATGAATTTTACATACGAAAATCTTCATACGCATTTAGAAGCAATGAGAGCACGTTAGGTAAACACAGTTTTCGTTCATATATGTGACAGTTGTCTAAAGCAAAGTAATAACACCGAACTACCTTCCCTTCACCTCGTTGCGGGAAGAATGGAAGAGAAAGAACAGGAAGAAATCAGGTTATGAAGGATGTGTTCCTTCTTCCTCTCAAGTTATGCTAATCGCTGGTGCTTGTAACAAGGGGGTGGTGAGGTGGGGGGAGGAGGGGGGGATGTCGTCATTGAACACGACAGCAATTCCTCGGGGCTGACAACAAGTAGTAAAACGTCGCGAGTAATTCTCTTAACGTTCTAACGTTCCACCGTTTATCATAGCCTTTACTCAATTTACTTGATAATATTATTGTTCACCTCGTTGGCAATAATAATAACGAGTTTTTCCGTCTGAGAGGATTTGGTGTCTCGTCGAAGAGGGAGGGGGGGGGGGGGGGGGGGGGGGGGGGTGGTGTACGAGTATCATCTAAGAAACCAGAAAAATGTATGAATAAATCTAATTAGGCTGGAGTCGAGTCGAAGAAACGTATATCTTAGCTGGAAACATCAAAACTGCTGTGAAATAAAAAGTGGTTCGATAAAAAAAAGTTTCATTTTGAATTCTTCTTTTTTACTTTGATAACTATAATGAATACTTGACACGAACTCGCTGTTTTTCAATTAGGGCTGGGGTTGACAATACAGGGACACAATAATATATTCTCATCACAACGAAGATTTTACAACCCTCAAGATTCTCACAACCAATTATTGACATCGGAGAATATGAAGATCATAAACCAATATAGAATGATTCCACCCGATGAAGTTGAGGTTCACTTCACAATGATGAAATGAATCACATTCTTGATTGAAAATAGAAGTGGATGGAATATGCATTTCAAGAGCAATTATGAATTAGATCCTGAATTATTGGAGAAACTTCATTTATTCAATTATACATTCATTATTATCAATGGGTTATATTATCCCTGAACTTATTACGTATGTTGGAATTCATTTTCTGATGAATGAAATTTGTAACTATCATTTATTTGACATGATAAGATAGCCCTTGTGGTGCCCCATCCGAACGATCCTATCCTGTCATAACCTTTGACTCAATTGGGTAACTATCGATTTGTTTTAATTTTCGATTTTCAAACAAAAAGATCTATTGATATCGAAAACTTGACACAAATATATTGTTTCCCTATGAAAGCAAAGGATCACAATTCAGAACCGAGTGAACCGAGTACCACAAGGGTGATCTTGCAACCTCGAAGAGATATTCAGATATGACATAGCTTATTAAACACACCGTACAGTTATAGTGAGTGATACAATGAGGAACGGAAGACAATTCAAACGTTGTGTTGGGAGAGAGTTGAATCTCTCTCAATATTGTATCAATTGGGGAATTGGTGATTGAATTATATTCAGTTTGAATTAATATGTAATAATAATAATAATAATAATAATGATTCATTTATTTCATTATTGTACATGAACAATCACTCATATGCACATTGATTCATGAAATAAATCTGTACGAGTAATGAAAATTATTATTATTATTATTATATCGCTCAATTCTGTATCCACCATTTTTTTTTGAATATGTGTATTAAACGACTCAGAACTGGTGGATGTGTGCGAAGAATAAGGCCTCATAACTTTCAGTTTGTTGGAAAACTGCTGAAGACAATTGGAAGAGAGAGAGAGATAGAGAGAGAGAGAGATAGAGAGAGAGAGAGAGAGAGAGAGAGAGAGAGCGAGAGAGAGCGAGAGAGAGAGCGAGAGAGAGAGAGAGAGAGAGAGAGGGGGTGATGAAAAGTAGATAAATGAGCATAGAGGTACCAGCAGAACAGTTTTTCTAAAATATCGTCTTATTTGTTTTTGAAGACACTTGAAGAAAAAGAGAAATATTTCTAAAACGAAGAATTCTCTTCCAACACGTTATTGTAATGCCAACTCATAATGATATACTAGTTACAAAGCTAAGAAATACAGTTCTGCCAACCGCGAACGAGAAGAATATAACTCAGGAAAAAGGGGGAGATGAAAACAAACGTATGTTCTTTTTTCAAATAAAATTCCTGGAACTGTTTTTGTATCGCGAAGAGTTTTAAAAACAAAACAACGTCATTGTTTAAGTTGGGTTAATAATGAAGAGAGCAGAATAGAATGTAAGACGTCTACATATTTCTAGCTTAAGGTATTTGTATAAGAAGGTTCTGTTAATTTGTAAGACACAAATTATTCGAAGGCAATCGTTGGCTGTATGAGAAATATATAAGAAAGATACACTACATTCTACAAGTACACCTTCATTTTTTTTATAACAGTAGGGAATCAATAAGAAAGTTTTTCAAACACTACTTCTGAATACGCTTTCCTCTATATTCTGAGTACTCTGAACAGTTGGGTTGTTACAAAATATTGTGTTGGAGATCTAGGAAAGTTACGGAAGAAACGTAACGACGAGCCGTAACAGTTTATGAAAATATATTTTCTCATATTACTTGATGTTTGATTATAACTAGTCTACGGCTGAATAACTATTATAGAGAAATGTTTCTTTGTTGAAGAGTCAAGATTTAAACTTGACAGTGAAAGTAATTATTATCGTGAATTGAAACGTATTCAGTTTCGCTTCATTCGATCTCGAATATCAGTTTGAATGAATGTATAACTTTTATTTGAATCCAATCTCACTTGAGAGTCTATGGAAGTCGGTTTAGCGGAATGTTAGTGTTTCGATGATGACTTTCGAACGGTATGAGAAATAAAAATTCCAATACACATAACTCAGATATTTTCAATACCTTCAAGATAGTATGGAATATAACTAATATCACCCGATTGTCAAGTGTATACGGCTGGAAAATCACATTATTTAACCGTATACACCTGATTACAGGAAATGAGATCGATAGTTATTGCTTAGATCATCTTGAAGGTATTGAAAATATCTGTCTCTTCTCTCCATTGGAATTTCGATATCTCATCCCGTTCAAAAGTAATCATCAAATCACTAATATTCCGCCAATAATCACTAATATCCGAATCCAAAACCTCCAAAATCTCTCTCAATAACAAGCATAACTATTTTTTCTCCCATCCAATAAAAACCCGCGCATTCAAACTTCGAAAAAAACCAATACCAAACTACCACCATTACAGACTGTCGCTGTTCGTCCCCTAATCGTCCCCCAGCCAGTAATTCCAGATACTCCAACGACCATCACCTAACTGCATTATTATCCAGGAATCCAGGACGCCCGATTAAATCCCACCACAAACTGTTACAATCAGTCGGCCACATTAAATCCACGTGTACCAACATTCGACGCTTTATGAGCCAAAATGCTTGGATCTAATGGAAAGTTATGAACATGTAATGAACCCTTGGTATTTATTACGTATGGAGTTAATAGATGTTAATGGCCAATTAGGTTGTGAGGGCGGAATGGTTCGATATTTAATGGTTCGTATGGGAAGTGGATTAATTATTGATTTTATGGATTTCGACATTGTGATTGTGTGAGGTGGTGGGAACGTGGGTAGGTAATGTTCTGGGTAGATTTTAGAGGTTTTCCGATGGTTAGAGATATATTTAGAATGGGACGATTATTGTTTGATTAACGACCCCACTAACAGCTAGGTTATTTGAGAGCTTCTGAGTATGACAATATTTGGGGACTTGTTATATTGATAATTAGAAGTTTATTGAGAATGTTCTCATACTATGAATGTTGTTGAGAGATGGGAATTAATAATATATATTTTCAATAACAGTGATTTGAATTGTTTATTCCGATCACATCATGGAGTTGAAGGGCTCAATGATATATGTATATGTTAATTATTCATATATTCGGACTATTTGAGGATATATATTCGAAGTATTTGAGAATATTTTGGTGCGACAATGAAATTACTTCGGAAACTGTTCAGAGAGTTACGATAGAGTGGAGAAAATCTGACAAATATAAATTATCAATCTATTCTGTGCAGATGTGTATAAATTAAAAAAAAAACGTCTGAGTGGTCATATATTTGATACCTAGTGACCTAACAATTCACAAACTTGAAAACAAAATTTCCTATTCCTGAAAACATTACTTTTGGCTCAATAAATTCAACCAGATCATGTTTCATGTTTCTTCTCTCCCAAAATTGTTAATTATTCTAATCTAATAGTAAATCTGATATCTAATAATTTCCAAAGATGATTATTATCTTAATAATCATAATAATCATAATAATAATCAATTTATAAAGTAAATCTAATAATTGTAAAAATAAAATCTGATAGTCAAACAAAGTTGAAGATCAACATCACTCATGGACAAATTTGAACTGTAAATATATTCTGAATTCATAAATCATTATACAATCATTCAAAACATATCACACACAGCGGGATGTTTCCATGACAACGATATTGTACTTTCCAATCAATGATGTCTCTCGCAGACAATATCATTCACTTGTTTTCACAAAACTGATTGTCGAGAACGAAATGAATAATTCGTGTTGTTCCGTTCCGTTTCCGTGAATCTCCGTGGGAACCGACACGCTCTCTATCGCCGTCTATTCAAAGCTCAACGCTTACATCAAACTGGAAATTATATTTGTAATTTAATTTCGGTAAATTCAATTCTGTTCAACACGGAAATATGTAGTACTTATATTGACGTAGGAAAATACATTGTTTGTTTAGTATCTGGATTTTTTATTGATATTGGGAGAGTTTCGAAATAATGTTTGTTCAATGGAACTGTGCAGAAACCCATGTAATTGATTGTGAAAATAATTCAGTTAACGGAATGAAATAATTTTTACTGGTGCAGTGCAGGAAAACTACCGCAAACAATTATACCACAATGACCTCTCATGAATCATTTTCCTGTGTCCAGATATCTTATTCTGCATATTTATTCATTCGTACCATATATATACAATTATTTCATTCAGTCATTTCATGTATTTTTTCATGTGTTCTCTTCTATTCATTCATTAGAACATGTAAAATAATCTGCCCTTTCAGTATTTAAGTATTTTATGTGTAGAATAATATGAAATCAATGAAGCTCTAAAGCACGTACGCAGTATTTCGAATTTCAGTTCGAGAAAATTATGCAAATACCAATGATGATAATAGTCGGATATATCATAAAAACGTTTTAAACCTATGTGTTCCGGACTTATGTGAACTAAAAGACCTTTATCTGCGGCGAAAAGTATGGTTACGGATAGCGCAGCCCTGGTGTCGATGTTCATTGTTTATTATTTGAAATGATGAGAATAGGGTGGTGAGATCGCACTCATGCTGCCCCCTTCAAATAACCTTATTTTTATCCATAGCCTCTAATGAGAGACAGTGATATTGTATCAACTTTCGATGTTTATGAAAAATAAACGAAAATATATCAACCTGATAAAATGGAAAAGTTCGGACAATTTGATGAATCCACTTCTTGGATTCTCGAAGAAAGTCAAGAACAGAATGATATCCAGCATCTCTCCGAAGGGCTGAAGAAAATATTCATGAATTCAACATTACGTATTAATTCGTGTTCTCACCCCAATTATTAATAACGCAATTCACTTTTTCTACAAAATTTTTCTCCACTTGCAATTATTGTATCAGCGTTGTTTGAACATTTCAGTGTCGAGCTCATCATCCGTCATCCTTAGTCTCTTTCCCTCTCTCTCTAGCCGCTAGATAAACCTCATTACGCCCAATAAAACCCTGTGTTATATCTGGAGAGTCGAGTCTGCTCCACGCACTGACGTTACCTTCCACCTGGCTGACAGCCACGCTACCCAACTGACACGGCGATATAGCCAACTAACAGAATTAGAACAAGGCTTATAGTTTAGTCAAGTATACGGTATGCCGTGGGAATTGTTTATCTCGCTTTTACGGGATGAAGAGATGAGTTGAGGACAGGAACAGGATTGTTGAAATAAAAGCGTGAGTGTGAGAGAGAGATACAGAAAGGAAGAGAGAGAGATGGCGAGAGTGGGATAGAGAGACAGAAAGTATCAAAATCAAACGAGAGAGTTGGAACGAGAGATGGAACGAGAAACATAGACTAAGAGATGTTGAGGATGCGGAAGGATGGATTCGGAGAGTCGAGATTCATATTCATCATTTATTTATAAATGATGAAGGATGAGTGTGTAGGAGATGAAAATGAAGGAAAGAAGACAAGAAAAGAAGGCGTAAAAGTAGTATTGGATGTAGACCTGATCAGATTGAAAATCTTCATGAACACAGGAAATATTATCATGGGGGTTGAATCAATGGTGAAATACAATATATATATATATATATATATATATATATATATATATATATATATATAAATATATATATATATATATATATATATATATATATATTTATATTTTACATACATACCCAATAGTAAGAATGTCTCAATATTGGGTATACCTCTTCTGAGAACAAACTATAAGTGAAATAACGAATAGCATTTTGTCGTCTTCTTTGAAGATTTCACGACTCGCCTGGTTTTCATCAGATCTGCTTAAGTGTAGTTGTCAACCAACGAACATCCGTCCTCGCCATGATTTATCTAACACGGCTGACATTAAGGAAATCCAGAACTCACGGAGAAGATTTAATACCTCACTGGCCCGATAGGATTCACCAAATAAATTGTCTTCAATTCGGGCGGGGTAAGACTGTTCAACCATGACTATTGCTGCAGATAGTTTCTTGGAATTGATTCATCGTTTAACTTATTCGAATAATGAATGTTTACATCAGCATTCTTTGATCAGAATGTTGATCAAATGTTGTCATACATCTGACACAGAGTGGACAGAAAAGTGTTCCAAATTGTAATTCCAATCAAAACGTCAGTAATAGCACGGACGAAAGATCTCCTTTATTTAATAACATCGAAACTTGATATAAACTCACTGGTATGGATGAAAAGTGGAATCGTTTGGACGGGGCATCACGAGGTCGATCTCACCACCCCATTTCAATTATTCCAAACCAATCAATTTAACACCAGAACTGCGGTGTCTGTGACCATAATTTCCAGTCGCAGATAAAAAAGTATTTCAGTTTCCAAAAGTTCGGTACACATTATAAGTGAAAATCGTGATTCATCCGGACATTACCAGCTTAGGTATTGAGAGTGAACATAACACACAAATGTTGATATCTTCAACTCTGAACCAAGCCTCTTGGGCATTGTTCACTTCTTCCCATAACAGCAGGCGTTGATAGAAGATATACTATACAATAAATTCAAATAAATACCCGCTGCTTCAACGAAAATATCTCCAATTGTATGGTTGATATGGTAACGACCATATCATATATTCATTTCATCATTTCATAGAAAGCATTGCCTAAGAGACTTAGTTCAAAGTAAAGATATCAACATTAGTGTGTTTGGATTATTCCTGAAACCAATGTTGGTAGTGTCCGGATATATCTCAAAAACGGTTTATACGTATGTGTTTCGGACTTTCGTCAACTGAAGTGTTTATCTGCGGCGAAGAAGTGTGGTCACAGACAGCGTAGACCTGGTGTCAAAAGTCTTTGCTTTTAATGTGAAATAAAAATAAAATGGGGTGGTAAGATCACCCTTGTGGTGCCCTGTCCAAACGATCCTACTTTCATACTCAGCCCTAATTGGGGAACAATGATTTTGTATCAAGTTTCGATGTTATAAAAAATATGAAGAATAATCACTAATCATCTTGATACCCTGGACGTTGACCAGTTTCTGGGAATCCCCCTTAAGCCATGTTAATATGAGCACAACGGATACTGACGACGTGAGATGAGAAAACGGTTCATTCCATCATGATGTCCGTCAGAAAACTAACGAACTGGAAAACTCTTTTCAGGGCCATCTTCCTTTTATTTACTCTCCTCCTTGGTGGTCCACACTCACTCTCGTCGAATTGATCTGCCTCCTCATGTCAATCTAGATTACAAGACTTTTTCTCTTTTTAAGGAGCTTCTCCATCAATGATTCAATCTACGACGTACCATTTTTTTGTGTCAAACGTTCAGAAATGGGATTTGGCGTTCCCATAAGAATTACCACAATCTCAGACAAAGCGAGGTGAAGTGGAATCAGCTGTCTCTGGACTATACTACTACATTTCTTCCGGTCCAGTTTTTTCGGAAAGTCGTTTTGAACTTGGATTGGTTTTGTATTTCTCTCTCTCTCTCTCCTTCTCTCTCTCTCTCTCTCTCTCTCTCTCTCTCTCTCTCTCTCTCTCTCTCTCTCTCTCTCTCTTTCTCTCCCTTTTTACTCTCACTCTCTATCTCTCTCTTTTTCTCTTTCTTTCTCTCTTACTCTCTTACTCTCTCTCTCTCTCTCTCTCTCTCTCTCTCTCTCTTACTTCCTCTCTCCTCTTCTCTCTTTCTTTCTGTATTTCTCTCTTCCATGTCTCTCTCTCCCTCTTTCCTCTATCTTTCTCCTCCTCATTCTCTTACTCTCTCCCTCTTTCTCTCTCTTCTTCACTCTTACTCTCTCTCTCTCTCACACACACATACACACACACTCTCCTTCTTCTATTCATCTTACCTTCCTCTATTTCTTTTACTCTCTCTTTCTCTCTCTTTCTGTCTCTCTCTCTCTCTTTTTTCAACTCTCTCCCACTCCCTCTTTCTCTCCATCTCTGCCTCTCCGAAAAAGAAAGCGATCAGAAGATGAAATAAATCCCTCTAAATTGGCTGTTCGAAGATATATATTCGAGGTGATCGAATGTCGGTAATAAAAGAAAAAGTAAATACACTCAAGCTTGAGGCACATTGTATCGACACCCACTTAGATCGAGTTTACTTGAAAGCTATAAAAACAAACTTGAAATTCTAACCTACATTTCACTTTATGCTCTGTAACGTTTCTAACCCAATCATATCAGGGTAGCAGACAATAGAGAAGCAGTACTAACATGTATTAAAATGTCTATGAAGCAGACATGTGTCGGTTTTGTTTTGGACATCACTCAATAATGCTCAAATATGAGAACGAAATATATATATATATATATATCATTTTCTCATGAATTGAGAATCTATGTCCAATGTTCTGAGAACATCATATCTTCCAGAATGGATGAGGAATTATTCACATATTCTGTTGACTTTGTTGATGATCTCGTTTGATTGGTGAAGTATTGACGCATTTTTCCAATGATTTTCACATTCATTCCTAATTATCGGTGATAATACATACTCGAGGTTTGCATGAATCAGAATTGATTGAGATAGAATATATATATAGACACGGGTACTTCATACAAATTTTCTTTTCGCTGATATCAGCTAGAGGACAGAAAAATTGAAAACTGCGTATTTCTGTATTTTATATATAGGTCATCATGGTTAATTTTCTGTATATATCTTTGCTCCCCCTTTCCCCCCCCCTCCCTCACGGTATACACTAAAGCTCCCCCGCAATAGAATATCTGAATTCAACACTGGGCACAACGTATAGGCTCCAGAACAAGCCGATTGATTCATCAGTGAACTGAAATGAAATGTCATACTGAAAAATACTAAAACGTGTCTCCAATTCAAACAATATCATCCGGCGAGGCACAAGTTCGTGGCTCAGAAAGTTTCCAAAGTACCTCACGTTTGAACATATAATCTAATGCAAATTTTATCCAGATGAAGACAATTATGGTAATTGCATTTTTGTATATGGATAAACATAAAAAAAAACAGTGAAATATTATCTAGATAAATCAAGAGAGAACGCCCTCAACTTGAACACTTGAAGACCATGCCATTAAACAGAAATATGGTTCATTTATTTTTATGAAAAACAAACTACCGCCAACCAAACTCTTGTGCTAGCTTCCAAAATTGAAACAAACTACATGTCGCATAAAAACACACATTAAAATCTCCATTATTTATCATCTCGATAATTTCTCATGGCCACAAATAACACTCATATCCCATTGGTCCCAGAAAGACCATTAGTAACGTGTGCATAATTCATATTCCCACTCATTAAGATTAATAGTTTCCATGGAAACGGACACGTTTAACGACAGCTCGTCCGAAACAGGTCACCATTGTTCCACTCATAGGTCGTTAAACTTGGCACGCGCTATCAACTTATGTCATCCTAATTATGGGAGAGGGTTGGGTTGAACCAATAGTGATTCAGCCAACAGTTTCCAGCCAATGAGATGCTAGTTAAGGTTCTGGCAGACATCAGAGAGCGGGATTATTTTAATTGCCAAGCAGTTTATCAAAAAAATATATATAAATAAAACCAAAGTTGGTGTTTCACGTATAAAATATAGAGAGATGTAATAATACTCTCCAGCAGATTGGAGTGTAGAGCTTTGCAGCGGACAGAAATATACTTGATATAGTTAGCCCTAATACTCGGTTTTATGATACACAATACATACGAAGAGCTCGGATTAGTTCACGTTAGTTATATACACCAGCACTGTGGTGGGAAGATAAAGTCGCATTGGAATCGTAAATGTTATACTTTTGACTTGATTAAAGTAGTTTACAAAGATCGTTGCGGACAATAAAATATAATGTGATCCAGGATTATGTATTCAGGATTTATTGTGGACAGCCATCTTGGTTTATTGCTCCAATGTCCGCCTTATTATGATTGGACACAGAGCAGGATTTATGTATTCGATGATATTATGCATGAATGGGAGCTGAAAGATGGCTCCACGAAATTTACGTTCACTGAACCATGATTAAGGGTGAGTATGCACGGTGCTTATAAAAATTGAGATATCCATCTTCATTTGTTTCCCATGTTCACGAACCAGTGCAATTTGAAGAGAAGTACATCATTCCCAAGGAGATTTCCTTCTTTTCAATCAGTATGACAGTCTACTTTTGTGAATTCAATCAGTTTTGAGATAGTACGTCAATCAAAATTAAGGATGTGATGAAAGTCTTTGATGTATTATCTCAGAAATGATTGAATGCACAAAAATGGAATGCCATATTAACTGAAGAGCATAATATTTTCTCGGAGTTGATATACTCTCCACTTAGTTACATTGATTAGTGAACACGAAAGAATAGGCCATGAATTTCTCAGTTGCCATAAGAACCGTCCATGCTGTACCCATGAAATGCCACGAGCAATAAAACTAAATCAGATAATATTTATTTCCGGGACTGAAAAACCGTGCAATCTTCTTAATATGAATCAGGATGAAAAAGTTTTTCTCTCTCGTTTCTTGTTTCGTCTTCTCGTTTCCACCTGAACAGTTCCACTGTTAATTTGCCACTCGAGAGGAAATGTCGAGTCAACTCGAGTCAACGCCATCTATCAGCTTCCTACTTAACTACGTTCTGACAGGCGCGTGATGGAGGACCCGAACAAGAACAAGAAGAAGAAAGAAGTAGAAAATATTTATCTTAATTAACAACTCGACGTTGCAGAGTCAACAGCGCCATCATTAGGTATTGGTTATAAACACATTTTTCAATGTTATTCAATCAGCTCAACTTTATAACCATTTGCCACAACATGTCAAAGACAGCAATTCAGCTGCTAATTTCAAATCAAACGTCTGCAACTATTTGAAGAAGAACATTTTTTTTATGATATAAGAAGTTATCTGTACTGTATTTGAATTTTTAACCTGTTGATAACTGTATGTTAATCTGAAATTGTCCACTCTCTCATAGGTAAGGTTAGGTGGTAGAACGGTCGACTGACCGAACCTCGCCCTTTATGACTGTAATAACATTGTTTTACACGATTAATAAAGACTTTCTATTACTATTACTAATATGTATCTTTATAAAAATAACTTCTGACGCTTCTGAAAAGAATGAGCCATCTAGCGGCGACGTTTGAAGTAGAGCAGGATGTTAATACCTGTTTTGGAAGTCCTAATATGGCAGTGGCATGAATGCTTTGTATAATTGTGCGTTATGATATTGGCTACAACATCAATATGTTTACCATATATTATGAAGAATGTACACACTGTCAGAGTGAGTAAAACGAGATGATGCAAGTTATATATCTCGGTGTTTTGTATTTCACGCTGTGGATAAGCGAATCGACTTTTTCAACAGTACTAATAGATACTCAGAATCACAGAATTGTATGTGTCAGAATCATAGTAACATATTCTGTATTGTGATGAATTAAACCCAAAACTTCATTACTCTATGATTAAACAACTCTCTCCACGATTCATCCTTATCTGCCATCCTTTCTCACTTTCTTATTCAGTATGATATACTCACAAGATCAATTTAATAAATTTCAGATTTAAAATTTTCAGATAATTTTCTCACAAGATCAATTTGTATACCATAGCAATAGCAATTATCATATGAAAATAGTATACATTTCTAGCATCATCCCCCAAATACACTCATTTCAAAACACACAAAAACACATAAAATCCGGAATAATCCACATTTTGATCCGGTCAATAACAAAGTCATTCGACTGAAAAACTAACCCTTCCCCTCCCTACCCCTCATTTTGTGTTAATATCATGCCAATCATCCCTTGTTTAACAACATGTTTGCAATATCATAACATCGAATCCCTCTAGGGGTAAAACAACGAGCCGTCCCATCGTACATCAACCCATGTGTACCAACCGCTAAACGTTAACAAGATGGTTCTCGTCGGTGAAAACTCTCTGAATAAATGAATACATTAAGCATGGTGGGGTTGGCAAGTTTGTAATAGGTTTCATATTTAGCATACAGGCGGGGTATTTTACTGTTTGCGAATAGACGGGGATGAAAATGGTTGATGAGGGTATCAGGCGTATATGAAACAGTAGGAGGTGATTGTTGTTTTGATTATTGAAAAAGTTTGGACAGACGTGGAGTTATTATTTTAATGTGTCTGTTGCGTGAATTTTAATGCTTTACTCGGCTTCTGTCGGTTGTGGAAATTAGTCTTCGATTGGAATATATGGTTTCGTTCGAGCCACCCTATTCAGTCCTGGTGTGTATATAAATTTTGGATTATTTCAGGGTTTATTCAGTGGTGATTTCCATATTGCATGGCGTATTTACATGTTCACTATTGTTCTTCCTCATAATTATGATGGGAAAAAGTACATCTGAAAAATATTTTATCAGTATTTTTAGAGTTTGCAAATATCTGACGCATGCTGGGAACTCTCACAATATTATTTTAGAGAATGATTAGTTCAACTTGTTCTCAATAAATATTTTGAAAAATCAAACAACACATGCGACCATTAATTTTCTTCAATCAATTGAAGATATGTAGATCATTGATTTTAATCCCACGTGTTCACATATTGAAGTTGTATACCAATGAACAAGTATGTGTTTGGTCAAAAGCTGGAAGTACTTAGCTTCGCTGAGGATGGAAATATAAAATATAGTGACTTTCTGGTATCCAGAATGAAGCTCGATAGTTTGATTTGGTAGTTGTATAGTTTGTCTGGATAACGTTCATATATTACGTTATAGATTTAAATTGGTAATTATAATGAATCTGCTAATAGTTTCCATTGGTTCACAAATGTTCGGTTTTTGCGTGGTATCAAAGTTTGGAACAAAGTTGCACCTTGGCTATTACCTAAGAGAGAACGTGGAAAGTTGGGAGTTTGAAGTTAGGAGAGGAAGATGCACTGAATATATAATGTGAAAGCCGCCAAAACGTATACCCCTACAGGTATACCCCTACACTGTAGGAACACTGTAGGAATCATGTCCTTGTAAGTACTAGGAAAACGCCATATATGCGTTGTTAGGCGAGCGAATAGTAATAGTATGGGTAAAAATGGGTGAAAACTGTTTCGAGTGGTACCAATTCAGCACATTTTATGCTTTGTCTTCATAATGGCTGACCCGATCAAGATGAAAATTTTTATGAATGTGTATCAAAATGTAATTCAACTTCACGCAAAATTTCATTTTTTTGGAAAATAAAAACATTTTCTTTTTTTTTCCGCTATGTTATTGAGTATTTTTGAAATTTCTAAAATTCATAAAAAAAAAATTACCGCCGATAATGCCACAAAACTATACAGATCTAAGTTAGATGAGCTGCTTAACGACCCCTCCAACAGCTAGGTTATATGAGGAAGTTAGATGAGGAACCATAATGAAAAAACGTTCGAAGTTGATAGCTGTAGCCGTTTGACCTGTGGAGAACCGAAAAAAAACGTAATAAAAAAAAACATAAAAACGAACACCAATTTTTTTTCAGTATGTCAAATTGAATCCTCGCTAAAGCTCGTCTAATAAGCAAGCATGTTTCTAGACGACCCATGTTCAAGCCATGTGTATCCTATCCCCCGTATAACCTAGCTATTGGTGGGGTCGTTAAGCAACAGTATCCTATCCATTCTCATGTTTTATCTATTTCAATTCACTATTGATCCATGTAAAATCCACGCTTAATCTATGTGAATTGATGTTCAATCCATTTTAATCTTTTTTTGATTCATGTTCAACCTTGTTTGAGCCATGCTTCATTCATATCTATCGAACGTGGTGATAATTTGAGTGGAAGTCATAATAAAATGGAAATTAAGCCAAATTAGATTTCTGTATATCAATTCACATCAAAATGACATTGAGTATATCATTGAATATGTCATTGGAATGGCATTGATATGTCACTGAACAGAACGATGAGATTTGATCGAGAAAATCACAATAATCACAGACTGGAATTCATAATCGAGTTTATGGAGTTCAGTTCAGTCTTATATTTTATTACCATCATTACTATTTTATTACACCTCCTGTAAACATAATTGAAATTTTATTTTAGTGAGTTGGATCTTCATGGTAGCATCATTCAATTGAACAACGAGCAGGAAAATTAAATCACTCTAATGAAATCTTGTTCAGATTATTTCGTCAACTTGTTTAATAACATTTACATATCGACATGAGCCTCAAAACCACTGATTTGAAATAGTCCATAACAATAATATCATGAACACATCACACTAGATTTGTAATTTCATTAGATTCTGATATTCTGTATGTTATTCTGTGTATTCGGATCACTCTCTCGTACGAAGGGCGGAGACTTTATAAGGAATTATTATATAATACGAATAGCAGCCCAGGGAATTAATCTGGTTGTCGATAAAGAGGACCTTGACTAATTATTTGAATCAATTAGCTGAAGAAAATGCTGCTCTCGTTTTACCTTCCATTGATCAGATTCATAATCCCAACATTCTAGAGGATGGAATAATCTCTTCAGCTTTCAATGGTATTGAATATAAGGCTCGAATTAATCTCTATTAAAAATAGATCATATCGGTAGAGACGAGTTCTAAATTTTCTTTCTCATTTGTACATAATAGATCCCTGAGTTATAGAAAATGAATTACGAATAATATGATAGTAAGATGATGAGGGTGGGTGAGGGGCGAAAGTATGGAGAAAGAAAGGAAGAGGAAAAGAGAGAGTTTTATCAAATTAGAATGTAATCTATTCCACTATTTTTCAAGCCAAATGAGTATTTCAAAAGTCCAAAAATCTCATCTTTTTTTGTCACATAATTCTCGACGCCACATTCAGACTCGTGAAATTATCTCATAAAGTATTCAAATAAGAATCGTTTCCAGATTCCGTGCCGCGTCGTTTTCCAGACGCGTCGTTTTCTGGGAAACTTTCACACATCTGTCATCATTAATGCTCGATTAGACAAGTATTGCAGCGTGGAACATGTGCGATCGGCAGTCTCACGTATGCTGGTCGCGCTGGCGTTTCGACTCGAGTCACGTGGTACACAGACTGTTCCAGCAAGTCTGTGCAATAACCCAGACAACTTATTGACGCGTCGTTAGCACGTCTTGATCATTCATTGGTGACAACGAGCTCTTAGTTCTGACAGTTGAGAAAAAATATTTCGGAATCTGATTCTAGACGGTCGTGAGTTCGAGCTCACTTGAATAGTTGTGTGTTTTTATGGAACTTTTGTATCATCATCCAACCACTCATACATACGTTTCGATACGTATCGCGTTTTCGAAAAACTTTCTGCCAATTTGATTGGGAGACAATCAAAACGGTAAAGTCTGAATGTTTTTTTTTCTTCTCAAATCGATATAACACAGAGGTCATTTTATATGAATGGTGAACAATATTGAACGGAAGAACGGTCGTTGTCTTCTATAAATCCATATTTCGATTATCACTTGTCTAACATTCTGCACAAAACGCATGTGTTTGTATTGATTTGGTGGACGTACAATTATATCAATAATATGTTTAAACTGACTAGTTTTACAACGATGTGGTCGTATACTTATCTGTAGTTCGGCATTGAACATGAGATCAGTGAGACAAGTTGTATATGCATCAAAGCTATATAACTAATTCGCAACATTTCGTTAATTCTTTAGATTAAAATTTAAAAAATCGAATTCTTTGAGATTTAAGTGGTGGTGCCGGGTTTTATATCAAGTGATTTACCATCATTTAGAATATCAATTTTCAGAATGTTTTTGATTTTTGATACATAATTCATAATCTTGCGTTCACATTGGTGTGTGTAATATCTTTGCCACTTAACCCCACAACGGTCAGAATGCTTGTGTATACATATCTCGCTCTTACAATGCGTACGCAACATTTAATAGTCTGCTCGAATTTTCATGAAACATTCAGAGCTCAACCCTTGAAAATGTCAACAGCTTTCTCTAATTCCACTCCCACGAGATCTCGAAAGGTTTATAAGTCTTCAAGTCGGGCTACTTTCTATAAATATTATGAAACACTGAGAGTTGAACACTAAGAAAGCAATTAATGTCAAACTTTAATCTATTACGTTGGCAATATACCTGACAAGTGAGAACAACAAACAGTCTAGAATATAATTCACCATCTCTCTCTTCCTTTTATTATTTTTTTAAACCTCTTCATTTTATTTATCTCACCATGTATTTCTCATTCTTTCTTAGTTATTTTACTCTCTTTTCTCTCTCTTCCTCTTTCCATTATGCTCGGAAAATTTCCTTCTCTCTGTTTGAATTTCTCACTCGACTTTCTTAGTCATCACCTTTAATTAACGAAAGCATTGTTGTTCTCGCTTCGAACCGCACCTTGAGTGCAATGTCTATCTCCTTCTCTATAATCTCTTTGTGACGTCATGACACAGTATGAAAACATGGCCATTTACATGACAAGTAGTACAGGATGAAGTCGCTTGCAAAATGGTTCCGACGTACAGAAAAATAGAAGAAAAACATAAATGTTTTTTTTTTATATTTTTAATTTTATGTTCACTTCGATTGTTGAATCTCTAGGGATGAGCAACGACAACTATCATGAGCTATTATTGTGGACAAAATGTGAATCTAGAGGCAGTGTTATTCTCCCTCAATGTTGGAGTGTATTTTGAGAATGATGGAAGGGTGGAAATGTTATTTCATCGGAATTCAAAAAAATGAGTACGTAAACAAGAAGGTGCTTCGTCTCATTATTATTGTTGTTAATTGACAATCTGGAAATATGCTAGATATGAAATTATACATATATATATATATATATATATATATATATATATATATATATATATATATATATACATATATTATCTATGCTGCTCCCAATCAGAATTGCGATATGGAGGAACAATGATTCTGATTTGATGAGAATTTTGATGGAGGAAAGTTCAATATGCCGCAGGATGACAAGACAATGTGAAAGATTTGAAACAGAATATGTTACCGGAATGTACAGACATAGCCATCATATAGTGAATGCATAGTAGAGAATCTTGTGTATCATTCTGAATCTCATTTTTATTTCATTTATGATTATCAGTTATTATTTCATTGAATGATCATCAAATTACTACAACAACTGTCCAATTACTATAACTATCATAATTGTTATTATTAATATCATCAATTTTCCTTCAATCTATTGTTTGATATGTATATGTATATATCATTGTTGTTGTTTACACCCGTTTTGTTATTTCTATTATGTTGATTGATTATTGTTTGTAATGCTCCCCCTCTTGGTTATTTTATACTGGCTAATTAATTTTCCTCCTTTCCCACACACAGGCCTCCGCCCATGTGGGTCTTGCTATAATTTTGATTAGTTCAAGTTAAAAACCTATTTGTACACATTTTTTTCTTTTTCTTTATCCATTCTCTTCCTACAAAATAATTATTCTCATGACTGATAATATGTGCGAAATAGTAATTTCATTTATATTGTTTGTTTTTTCGTTATCGTTTTGAATGTTATATGTGTGTAACCCATTCATGTATGTATGTATATCAAGCATCAAATTGATGAATAATATAATATATATATATATATATATATATATATATATATATATATATATATATATATATATATATATATATATATATATATATATATATATATATATTATATAACTTCGAATTCCTGAAAGATTCTATTCACGTGTCAAGAAACGTCAAAATGATCCTCAACCATTAATTCTAATGTTCTCGTAGAGTTGCATCTCCCTATATACGCCTAGTTATAACCGGAGGTTCCTCTTTTCTTCTCGAAAAACGTGAAGCATAGCGATCGATAGTAGACAAGTTTTTGCTAACATCTTTTCCCCCCTTTTCCCCCTTCCACTTTCACCACTCCACCCTTCAATGTCCATTTTCGTTCTTTCACTTCTTATAGGCTTGACAACAGTGCCTGTCTCGCAAACATCTCAACGTCTGCCAAAGAACTTAAAACATACTTTCTATCTTGGGAAATTGCATTACGCAATCCTATTTGTCAGTACGTATTAAAGTCTTCCGCTTTTAACATATATTCATTTATTTTTTATTTCATTCAATCATGACAGATTTTCCTTAAGACAGGTGGTAATGATTACTCTCATGAAATTACAATTAAACATACTTGATAGAATTATACGTTGTTATTTTTTCCTAGCTCTCTTTCTGAATCTCTTCTTTAACCGATGTTCGTTATATTCTTCACATCTTCTTCCAATTCAGTCCATTCCCGCGTCGTTCTTTGGATGAAACCATATTTACCTACTTCTCTATCCACTTTTTCCACTTCCATTCTCACCCACACCCTTGTACTTATTTGTAATCCTTTTCCAATTCTATCGCTTCAATTATCTCCTTCTGTATATTTATTCTTGACTCTAACAAATTGCATGTTCTTTCTATTTGTCATCGTTTTGCCAAATTTCCCCATCCCATTTCCTCAATCATTTTACTAGGTCTTTCTATAACTTTTTCAAATACATCCTTGACGTTCCTGATTATCTTCCAGCGCTTCTCTCTCCCCAATACCCTTCTTGCAGCAACCCTTTGGATTTCTTTCATTTCGCCAACATAAAACAGAGATGAGATATAAAAATATTAATAATAATAATATAGTTCAATGACAGGTTTTCGATATCATATCGTGAAATATTCTACATGTCAGTTTCATAATACTAGAATATTATTCAAATCAATTCATATTGTTATATTGAAGATATTATGAATTTCTGAATTCGAAATACTTGAATCCATATATTTAAAAATAGCTTGAGGACAAATTTGGTCCTCAGTATTTCAAGAAAAGATACAGTATTCATGTTTTCAATTCATGGTTGCTACTGAACGAGCCTATATAGTATGATAGCATTCATATATCGAAATAAAGTTATATAATCTATATATTTTAAGCAATACGGAAATCAACGAATCGCGAAAATTTATCAAAATAGTTAAAGTACATACAATTGAATTCCAACTTGAAATATCTACACACTGGAACGTTTTCAGTGTTAATTCAATGTACGAAGATCCACTTCTCTCCACCACCTATCTGTATCTGACGCACAAACCTCATTGTTACAGTTGTGGTAACAATGGCCACGAAACCGCGAACATGAGATGCATTCCAATAGCACGGTCATGAATATCGTACGAATTGTTTGCTCACCACATCACATCGACTCTTGTTACCATGGTAACGACATGTCACCTGGAAACTATGTCACCTTGTTCACGTCATAGAAAAGTTATTCGTGGAGAAGAATGGATATGTATGAAAGGCGACAAAGCTCGATACGTGGAACTGATGCGATAGATTTTTTTGTATTAATAAGTCATGGTTCATATTTAACAATATGTAGGATGGAAGTGTGTGTCATATTTCTTATGAATACGTGAAATTTCAAGTAAAGTCGTGTATCATATGGGGGCGTCAAAGAAAGGCGACAATTTTAGATATACGTAGAACTGATGTGATAGATTTTTTTTTGATAGGTCTTGGTTCATATTTATCAATATTATGTATAATAAAAGTGTGTGGCATTTCTTATAAATAAGTGAAATTTTAAATAAAGTCGTTTTATCACAATTGAGGTCGAGGTAGACAAGTTAGGATTGTTTGGATGAGCTACCACGAAACTGACATCAGCAAACTGGCATCTGTGGAGACAATGCATGTTGGAGTGACTGTGAAATCGATCTAAAAATGTCTGTATATTTCGACCGTTTGTCATAGGGACAAATCTTCAGTCTTCTTATCAGTCTTCATCTTTCTCATCATCCATTCGTCAATTCAATCATTCAGCTCGAATCACCCTCTTATCTCCTTTCAATTCCCAGAATAATTTTTCTGGTATTCTGTCATTATAATTTGACGTTTTTTTTCTACTGGGGCTCAATCCTCATTCATTTATTCTGTCTGTTGTCATTTGGAAAACGTATTATATAATGCAATATAAGCTTGTTAGGGATTTGAGCGGACAAATAGAATACCGCAGAATGTGAATAATGAATGTATAGATCAACGTTCTCAAACAAGTGTGGTGAAAATTCAATAACAGCTGTTCCTTGTTTCGGTGGAGGTGCCATGTTACATTCTGGTGGTGGTGCCATAACTTATTTTCTGTTTCTAGATGAGGCTCATTTTGTTCAGAAGAATTTGTAAAATGGTCTCGGATCAGAGAATAACTTGAACTTATTTCATGAATGAATAATTCATTCACAATGATAGTGGGATAAATTAACAGAAAAGCGCAGAGAAAAATAGGGAGATATTATAATCTGGTTGCCACGAAATTATTATATTGCAAGGTGACGAAAGCTGAGGATATATGAAATTTCATTGAAATTCAAGAAGACCAAGTTGAACTTGACTCGTACTTTACGATGTATTGATACTATAATTATTTCAAATTCTACAAAATTATCATTGTTAAACAAAAGTAGCCTCATCACAAGTTGAATTATTTCTAATTATCGCTCAATCAACCAATTCAGTATCTATGAAACCGGACCCAGATGAAGTACAATTATAGATGAGAATTAAAAATATTTAAACACTTTCAAACTACACTGAGCCAGTGGTGTTGGAACGATGGGCCACTCAATGTGGATTACGATCCCCCAATGAGCATAAAGGGCCCTGCAGTGAACATGACGGTTGTTCCCCTAACTTGTAGTCAAGGGAGTCAAGTGGGAGCATCACATCTTCATCATACTCTAGAGAAATCAAGTTGATGATTCGAAGAGCGAAGAGGAATCGTTGGAAATTACTAGCGACAACATCTGCTACGTTGTCAAATAGCGACACTCGAGCGCTAGTGTCACGGTGGGAACCTATTAAATTAATTCATTTCAATTTTATTCTTGTCTTTTTAACATAATCTCACATACATAATTGAAGAGGATGAAGCTGATTTGAACATATTGATAGAATAAGAAGCCCGCGTGAGAGAGGAACCCTTGTGTGCGGGCGGGCTGGCTGGAAGAAGTTACGCAGAAATAAAAATAAATTAATGAGTAGCTAATGAGCACAATTCTGAGAATCTATAGACAGGTATATATATTAATGTCTTCACTATGAAATTACATGGTACAGTCAATCAACAAATCGGAAAGAAGGTTGTAATCGAAAAAAAAATATGACAGTAATATGAATAGATGATTCGTGAATGTATTAGTCTTCGGAAGGCGGTGTACAAATTAACAACAATTATCAAAGATAGAAGAAAAAATACGACGATTGCAGAGTAATTAAATCGAAGAATTATTTTCAAATACGAAAATGAGATCTAACTTTGTTTTATCTTCTCACGTTGATATCTATAGTTGGTTGATAAGTTGAATTCCAGATAATTGTGACTTTTGGGAGGGCGATATCGCCCTTGTGGTGCGCAGTCCGAACGAACACATCTCATCAATCGTAGACTGAATAATAGAAAAATTTGATGCATCGACTATTCTCCGATGTTATTTTGAAAATTCAAATCATAACTCTGAATAAGTAGGAAGGATTAATATAATTATTTCATTGATAATATTTCCGCAAATACACTTTTGATATCGACACGTGTAAATCCGATCCGAAAAACAGTTCAAGAGAGAGGGGTTCGATTCCCTCTGGTCATACAATAACCACGTTTCAAAATAAATAACTTATGACGATATAAAGTTCGATTACATATTTTATTTCACTTTTTACTACCCCATCAACAAGCTGCAACATTTTGATTATTTATGAACCGCTTTGATGAAAAATGATGTTCTATGACGTATAATACTCGATGGGGGATGAAAATTATCAACTCGTCTCGACCGATAAATCGCTACTCTGCTCTCGACGTAAACTGCCAATTAATTCCTGATATGTATTTTATGGACTGGAGTTGAAAATTATCACAAAAAGCTGATTGGTTACATAATTGAAGATATGCTTCATTACCTGCTTTCTTTATTGGAAATGTGTAGATAGAAATATATTTCATTGAGAGTTTTAGCTTCATGATTAATGAGAAAACATGTAACAATTGAATCTTTCATACTGATTTTGGTCTTTTGACAAGTCTGGTACAGGTATTTTTCACCTTCATTCATCACCACAATCGGTAAGTTATGTTAGTTTATACAACAGTTGAGAAAAATAGAATCTGAATCCAGACATCCGAATTCGAACCGAATTGATTATTCATATACGAAACAAATCAATATATATTTTTTGAAATATATGAATCATTGAATGTAGGCCTAAATATGTATCACATGATGTTCATGAATAGTTTCTTGTTATTTTTTTTCTTTCCTTCTTTAGACGAGCTTTAGCGAGGATTCAATTTGACATACTGTCCAAAATAAAATGTGTTCATTAGTATGTTTTTTTTCATGTTTTTTTTTGGCTACAGCTATCAACATCAAACTTTTTTTAAATATGTTCCCTCATCTAACTCAGATCTGTATAGTTTTGTGGCATTATAATTTTAGAAATTTCAAAAATACCCATTAGAATAACACAGCGAAAAAAAAGGAAATATTTTTATTTTCCCAAAAGATGAAATTTTGCGTGAAGTTGAATCACATTTTGATACACAATCATGAAAATTTTCAGCTTGATCGGGTCAGCCATTTCGAAGAAAAAACATAAAATTTGCTAAATTGGTACCACTCGAAACAGTTTTTAGCCATTTTCACCCATACTATTACTATCCGCCCATCTAACTACGCATATGGCGTTTTCCTAGTAATAACATCGGAAGTTGATACAAAATCATGGTTCCCCTATATGGATGGAAGATTAGATCGTTTGAACGGAGGCACCACGAGGGCGATCTCACCACCCCAATGAATAATTAAAATTTGATAAAATAAACTATTAAAAAGTTATCGTTCCTCCATTAGATTTCAGCAAATCCATTCAATATAATATTCAATCCAACATCTCCACGACACGCTGTGAGTAGTAGAGTGTACTTCTCCCGAGGTTGCTATTAATTAATGATAGCTGGAAGCCGCAAACATGAGAGCTATCTACCGGGGAACTGTATAAATGCATATTTGATGTTTGATTGACAGCCAGGTTTACCAACTTGCCGCGCGTGATGCCATTCAGTACCACTCAGTTAACGTGCGAAGTGTCAAGTACCACTCGATCTCTGCTCCGTCCCACCCCTCTCATTTCTCCCCTTCTCCCCCCCCCCCCCCCCTCCCCTTCTCGACGTATCTCAGCAGAACGACCCACACAGTGGCGGTGCACGCATTACCATACGGGATAGATATATTACATTAGATATCCCGTATAATTGATGAATGTCTTGCTTGAGGACCTCACCAACGGCTAGGTTATTTTGGGGTACGAATGGATTGGTGAAGATACGGGTATGAAGTGATGATAAGAGAGAGGACGTTCACAAAAAAAACATGCCTCATGCGTGACTCGAACCCACGCCCAACGTTGACTTCATTTTTCTGAAGCGGTGCCTTAGGTGAATACACGGCTTCATCGTAGTTTGAGAATAAAATTAATACCCACTTCATTCTTATATCTTCACTTACTTCTTAATTACGCTCACTATGTAGGGATTATGCCGACCGCTAGAAAGCGCAGCAAGCTGGCTGGATTGTTCTTTCATGACTCTGCAGCTAGCTAGCAGTGCACGAGCAATCTGTACCCGCCAACTGGATTCGCATTACCGGACTTCACATTTGTCCGCCTTTGTCAAAACATCTTCGCGCGCGCACGAGCAATCTGTACCCGCCAACTGGATTCGCATTGCCGGACTTCACATTTGTCCGCCTTTGTCAAAACATCTTCGCGGGCGCACGAGCAATCTGCACGCGCCAACCGGATTCCCATTGCCGGACTTTACATTTGTCCGCCTTTGTCAAAACATTTCGCGGGCGCACGAGCAATCTGCGCCCGCCAACTGGATTCGCATTGCCGGACTTTACATTTGTCCGCCTTTGTCAAATCATCTTCGCGGGTGCACGAGCAATCTGTACCCGGCAACTGGATTCGCATTACCGGACTTTACATTTGTCCGCCTTTGTCAAAACATTTCGCGGGCGCACATGCAATCTGCGCCCGCTAACTGGATTCGCATTGCCGGACTTTACTTTTGTCCGCCTTTGTCAAAACATTTCGCGCGCGCATGAGCAATCTGCACCCGCCAACTGGATTCGCATTACCGGACTTTACATTTGTCCGCCTTTGTCAAAACATCTTCGCGGGCGCACGAGCACTAATTGAGAGAAGGGTTTGAGGGGAAGTAGAGGGGATTCATCTTTTCCGTTTGGACAATAATAGTGGAGTGTTTTGTTCAAGGGCACTCTTCCGTTTTCCGTTTTCTGCGCCCGAACCTTATTTCCACTTTTTATGTTCCAAAAGTAGTCTAGGTAGAGTCAGTTGGGTATTTGCTTCTGTATTATATAATCAAACGAAATGTTTGTTCTATGTAAGTTAGCGATTACGATTATTTAGACAATGAAACAAATGATTTTATATCTCATCAAGATCACTTCGCAGTTTCAGAGAGTCAACATTCATTCTGATGATTATTGAAAAAACGCCATAACAACTTGAACTAATATTGTTAGAAGTCTAGTGCGAGGTTGGAAAGATGTTAAAAAAAGTCGAATGAACCTGGAAATATATGGTAATACGCCACTGTTCCGCTAGTGATTAGGGGTTAGTCAGCACGGTAAGAATTTCATTCTAATTTTTCATTTAAAATCAATTTTCAATTTCGAAAATATTCACCGACTCCGTATAAATACATAATATGAATACATATTAATGGAACAGTTGGTAGTACTTGATGATGTGAGATTACATTAGAATATACAAGCTCATGGCTGATCATTATTTCCACACACTTTTATCCACGAGGGTTGGAGGTTAAATATATCAACATCCACATATCATCCACATACGTTCTTTGTGCCCCGGAATTCAACCAATTTCGGGCGATATTCATTCCTGGGGCAGTCAATCAGACTCTGGAATGACTCGTCTCAGGATCAGATGAAAGAATTTCCCGAAGATCTGATCTCCTTCAACAAAATTATTAACAGTAAGGATTTTTAATTTTGTTGTTGTTTTTCAGGTTCTTCGGGTTGACGTTGCTTTTTTTGTCATATTGGATTTTTTTCATATTTTTATAATATCAGATAATATGTATGACTGCAAGTATTCAACCACTGAATCCGTTTAATTCAAAGTTGCAAGTAATTAATAATACATAAATAAACCAATATAACAGAACCAAAATATCGCCATTTTACGACATGAAGATGCGATATTTTGAGGATCAATGATTTTTTCGGAGGAGATTCAAGATTGGAAACACAACTAAATATAAATTCTTTGAATGTTTTCGAATGGGAAGTGCGTTTTTCCGAATTATTGTGAAGTTTTCACAATAATTGAATTCATTTTCCGTGGTTATGGGATTAGCTTTCCTGTAGTGACAATATTATTATTCATTCAAATCATCATTGTTATCAATATATATCTCCTCAAAATTGGAGATTTCCATGATTACCATGATTGGAGTAATTGGATAGTGGCAAATAAACTTACCGTAATTGAACAAATTATATATATATATATATATATATATATATATATATATATATATATATATATATATATATATATTGAATGAAATATTTTCGGAAAATTTTCTCTGGTTTCTCAACTCTTCACCTAATTTCAAACATGTAACAATTTCGAATAATATACATCCATGTATGTGAAAAATATACAAAACTCTTTTATCAAAAATAATGAAAATTTATCTACATCTTATACACATATAACTCAGCTATATAAGTATTATTACATACAATATCCGTTTCCCACCCTCGCTTCAAACACGTTGCCGCCGCCACTGCCAACTCTACCCCCCCCCCCCCCCCCCCGACAGTTTGACTGATTGAGAGTTACGACTAGTACACCCCCTTAACAGTCAGTTAGTGCATCACCATCAACAGCTTCGCGCGCACATCTTGAACAGCTTCGCGTGCTGAGCGGCGTAGCCACACGTATAGCATGCAGTAATAAACCCCAATGAGTCGAGGGTTATATTCAGGATGGTATTAGTTTGTGTGGAAAATGGAAAACCAACTTATATACAAGCGTAAACTAGTATCATAAATTTGATTAATGTGAATATCTTGTAAAGAGGGTCGTGTAACTGAATATGATATTTATTTTCTTTTTGAAAAAAAAAAAAAATCGAGAGATGAAATTAAATATGAGTAAAATATAGATTTTCAATTCCAGCAAATGAACGAAGGAATCTTTGGAAATGCTGACGAATAATTCAATTATGCTGTATTGGATTTCACATTACCCTACTTCTTGGAACTTGTATATTTTTATGGGGTTTCTTTGCGAAAAAAGTGCTTTCCACATATACATGAATCCGTGATATGGAAACATGTTGCTATAGCAACCAGAGTTGAAATAATACTACTCAGTGTATGCATCCTCTGATTGGTTGACTCAAATACACGTGACCAGCTATTCACTCACCAACAGACACCATGAGCTTTGTGCGAATATTAATTAATTATAATAATGATGATATATAACTTGATGTTATCATGTATCATGTCAATATCATCCAATCATCGCAATTAATTATTATAATCACATTAAGTGGGTGCATGCAAGGTGCTTATAAAAATGGAGAAATCCATCTTCTCATTTTTTTTCTTCATCACGAACGAGTGTAGTTGATGGAAAAGTGTATCAAGAACAAGTTAATTTTATGTTCTTCAATTATTATGACATTCTATTTTTGTTAATTCAACCAGTTTTGAGATAATAAGTCGATAAATGTGAAGAGTGTGATGAAATTTATTGACATATCATCTTAAAACTGATTAAATTCACAGGAATAGAATGTCATGTTAATCAAAGAGCATGGAATTATCTTGGGTTTGATATACTTTCTATTTAAATACACTTGTTCGTGATGAAGACAAAAAATAGTGAAGATGAATTTCTCAATTTTTATGAGCACCGTGCATGCACCGCCTTGACAAAACTTTTTCCTTCATTTATTATTGATAATTAATCAATGTAACGACTACACGGATGAATTTGAAGTCTCGATTTTGAAGATATTACTTACATATTTATATTTCTTGATGTAAAAGCTTCAGCACGCATACATTTCCTATACTTGATGATCCTCGAAATTAGGAAGTACAGGATGGTTTCGTACCAACTTCTCGACAAATTTCATCGGGTAGTTTCAAGTTGAAAAATCATGGCAGACCATAATCATGTTCATCAATTGTCGAAATGATGATTTTTAGATCTAGGTACATCGAATAATGTACGAGAATTGTAGATAATGCATTATATTCCCTCCATCAAATCCACGCATGACAAGGTGAACAGATTGTAGGGTCGAGTGATGAACAGGAATAAATGTTTGCGATCTGAATGTGATATGAAACGATGAAATTGCGTCGGAAAATTTTGCCTTTCGATTTGATTTTCGATCTCGATTCCTCAGAATTCTGACTGAACTTGTTGCAGATTGTATGCATTGATAATGGGTTCTGACTTATGTGAAGATGAATAGAAATATCTCCAAGACAAAAACACTCGAATTGCGGATTGATAACCCATTTCTTCTTTCACATATATTGTCTGCATTGTGTACTTCACCATCTTGAACTGGGTCATTCCCTGGACGATCAGTCATCAGACTCTGGAATGACTCGTCTCAGGATCAGATGAAAGAATTTCCCGAACATCTGATCTCCTTCAACGAAATTACTAACAGTATTTGTTTTGATTTTGTAGTTGTTTTTCAGGTTCTTCGGGTTAACATTGCTTTTTCATTGCACTCGCTGCTTTCTTTTTGTTATATTGGATATATTTCATATTTTTAGAATATTAGATAATATGTATGACCACAAGTCTTCAACTACTGAATCCGTTTAATTCAAAGTTGCAAGTAATCAATAATACCGTACATAAATGAACCAATGTAACAGAACAAAAATATCGTCATTTCACGACGTGAAGATGCGATATTTTGAGGATCAATGATTTTTTCGGAGGAGATTCAAGATTGGAAACACTACTGAATATGAATTCTTTGAATACGTTTTCAAATAGAAAGTGCGTTTTTCTGAATTATTGTGAAGTTTTCACAATTATTCATTCCATTTCTCGTGGTTATGGGATAAGTTTTCATTTGGTGACAATATTATTAATCATTCAAATCATCATTGTTATCAATATATATCTCCTCAAAATTGTAAATTTCCATAGTTACCATGATTGGAGTAATTGGATAGTGGCAAATAAACGTAATTGGACAAATTATATATATAATGATCACAAAAACATTTTCGAAAAATTATCTCTGGTTTCTCAACTCTTCAGCTAATTTCAAACATGTAACAATTTCGAATAATATATATTCATGTATGTGGAAAATATACAAAACTCCTCTATCGAAAATAATGAAAATTTATCTACATCTTATACACATATAACTCAGCTATATAAGTATTATTACATACAATATCCGTTTCCCACCCTCGCTTCGAACACGTTGCCACCGCCACTGCCAACTCCACCCCCCCCCCCCCCCCCCCCGACAGTTTGACTGATTGAGAGTTACGACTAGTACACCCCCTTAACAGTCAGTTAGTGCATCACCATCAACAGCTTCGCGCGCACATCTTGAACAGCTTCGCGTGCTGAGCGCCGTAGCCACACGTATAGCATGGAGTAATAAACCCCAATGAGTCGAGGGTTAAATGACAGGATGGTATTAGGTTGGGGTGGAAAATGGAAAATCCAACTTATATACGAAGACGTAAACTAGTTCATAAATTATGATTAATGTGAATATCTTGTAAGAGGTCGTGTAAGCATGAATATGAATATTTATTTCTTTTTGAAAAAAAATCGAGGGATGAAATTAAATATGAGGTGAAATATAAGATTGTTCAATTCCATCAAATGAACGAAGGAATCTTTAGAAAGGCTACGAATAATTCTATGAACTCTGTATTGGATTTCACATTACCCTACTTCTTGGAACTTGTATTTTTTTATGAGGTTTCTTTGCGAAAAAAGTGCTTTCACATATACATGAATTCGTTTTCATTGGTCACGGTTCTTACCTGTTCAGAGTATATTATTTATTTTAGAAAAATATATATTCCGGTGCATATTTATGATTAGTTTTTCATCATTGTGATTTCCAAATGTTCGTGTTTTCTCTCCTTATTTTTTTTTCGTTCACGAGAGCTTATATGATTAATACTGTAAATGCATCAAACATTCATTGGTTTGATGTGCTCCAGTGATATGGAAACATGTTGCTATAGCAACCAGAGTTGAAATAATAATACTCAGTGGTATGCATCCTCTGATTGGTTGGCTCAAATAACACGTGACCAGATGATCACTCATCAACAGACACATGAGCTTTGTGCGAATATTAATTAATTATAATAATGATGATATATAACTTGATGTTATCATGTATCATGTCAATATCATCAAATCATCGCAATTAATTATTATATTCACATTAAGTGGGTGCATGCAAGGTGCTTATAAAAATGGAGAAATTCATCTTCTCATTTTTTTTTCTTCATCACGAACTTGTGTAGTTGATGGAAAAGTGTTATTATATGTTCTTCAATTACTATGACATTCTATTTTTGTTCATTCAGCCAGTTTTGAGATAATAAGTCGATAAATGTGAAGAATGTGATGAAATTTATTGACATATCATCTTAAAACTGATTAAATTCAGGAATAGAATGTCATGTTAATCAAAGAGCATGGAATTATTTCGGATTTGATATACTTTCTATTTAAATACACTTGTTCGTGATGAAGACAAAAAATAGTGAAGATGAATTTCTCAATTTTTATGAGCACCGTGCATGCCTCCCTGTGACAAAACTTTTTTTGTTGTTTATTATTGATAATTAATCAATGTAACGACTACACGGATGAATTTGAAGTCTCGATTTTGAAGATATTACTTACATATTTATATTTCTTGATGTAAAAGCTTCAGCACGCATACATTTACTATACTTGATAATCCTCGAAAGGAGGAAGTACAGGATGGTTTCGTACCAACTTCTCGACAAATTTCATCGGGTAGTTTCAAGTTGAAAATCATGGCAGAACATATCATTTGAATCAAGTGTTACACTCACTTATCGAAATGATGATTTTTATGTATAGGTACATCGAATAATGTATGAGAATTCAAGATAATGTATATAGTATTCTTCAATAAATCCACGCATAACAAGGAAAACATTGTATGGTCGAGTGATGAACAGGAATAAATGTTGCGATCTGAATGTGAATATGAAACGATGAAATTGCGTCGGAAAATTTTGCCTTTCGATTTGATTTTCGAATCTCGATTCCTTCAGAATTCTGACTGAACTTGTTGCAATTGTATGCATTGATGATGGGTTCTGACTTATGTGAAGATGAATAGAAATATCTCCAAGACAAAAACACTCGGAATTGCTGATTGATAACCCATTTCTTCTTTCACATATATTTGTCTGCATTGTGTACTTTCACCATCTTGAACTGGAGTTATTATTGCTTACTTGTGTAGATTGAGATGCTTTATACTCTGTATGTATTATTGAAAGTAATAAACTCTTCTCTATTTCTCTACACTTTGTTAACCACAAATCACTTTCCACCATTTTTCCAATCAAAACAATCGGAGCACTTCTCAACCAATTGTAATAATTCACTCCCAACTCAGCCAATCGCTTTTCAAGACGTTTGCCACCGCGTTATTTGCTCGCCGAGGAGATTTATCTAGGCCAAGAGCTATCTTATATTTATAAGCCTGTCGCTATCAGGTTGCAATCTCATAGCCTTCCGATTTACTTCATTGGCGCGCTGTTTCGGGTGATAAATATCCAGAGACAATAAATCTTTGCAAAGATGTTGAAAAAAAGAGCTGAAAACGAAACGATTTAAAGCGACTTTGATATTTCGAAGAGAAAAAACATATTTTCACATTGTTTTTGTCAATTGAAGATGGTTTTCTTTCATTTGTTTGGGTGTCTTTAGGGGCTGCTGATTTATCTTGGTTGTAGTTGAGAATGTCAGGGGTATGCCGTGCGTCATGAGGCGAGTGTTATATTGAGCTGAGTTCAAAGTTGAGGTTGAGTCGGTAAAAACAGTTCTTCCTTACGTGGTTTCTGCTTTACTGACTTTATACTGACGATATTGGCTCTCGAAAAGATTTGATAATGGTGAATTTATATTTTGGATAAAAGCTGAAATAGATGTACCGAAATCGTCATTGTTAAGTATTCAGGATATATATATATATATATATATATATATATATATATATATATATATATATATATATATATATATATATGTTATATATACCTTCCGGATATTTGGAATCAGTTCTAACATACACATAGTAGGTCTAAGCAAATGCTATGTAATATGAGCGAGATATTCATGTGGAATGAAACATGGATCTACAAACTTCAGTTTGGGAAATTTTGGTTCTATAGAACATGAATTGTGTTGCAAACAAGTTCAAACTGTTGCGTAATGTTATTCATCGATGTATTTTAATGCTGCTTAACGATCCCACCAACAGCTAGTTTTACGGGGTACGAATGAGAGTGCGATACGAAACAATGGAGTGTTGATAGGTGAAAGGACGTTTATAAAAACTCATGCCAAATACAGGAAATCGACTTACGGCTGACCTGACTTCAGTTCGTAACGCAGAGTGATAGTTTGAATGGACCACGGGGGAGGTCATCATCAATGGTTGTAAACTGAAAAACCTCTTCTAGACAGTCAATGTATTTTGTTCCTATGAAACTACATGGAAAATACTCATATCCAAAATAATCAACGATCCTGTCAATAATTTTTTTCATAACATCAGATATTCATGTTTTTCAGGATAAGAAAGCTTTCGTCTCTGCCAACATCATATTCTTTTGAGAATTTTCGAAGTTCCAATAGTCAATTTCTTGACCATTCCTGACCGAACGTCTTCCTAGTTACATAGTACAACTACATTCACTAGAGATGACAATGTCAATGAAATCAAATGAATATTTTCTCGGATTATTTAGCTATTTTACCGATGGAAACGCTACACACATCTCAATTCCTGATGCTGACTCTCTCCAGAGATGAAGAACTTGTCGGTGGATTACTGGATGGTTCAATTATGCCTGATGATTGAAATACATACTAAGCCTATATTGTGATACGAATTATTTCCATTTCGACATTTAATTGTCTGTCCAATTTAGGCTTACCACTTTCTCTGATTCGTGCGGGATAAGTTCTATGAAGAAGACTCTATTGTAGACAGAAGATAAATTCCACAAAATCGTCAAGTGAACACCCCGGGCCTTTTGACCGTTCCGGGCCTCTATCGAACATATGATATGATTATATAGACTGGGAAAACGCCATATATGCGTTGTTAGACGAGCGAATAGTGATATTTTGGGTATAAATGGGTAAAAACTGCTTCGAGTGGTACCAATTTACCATATTTTTGTTTGTTTTCAATCAAATGGCCGACCCGATCAAGCTGAAATTTTTTAGAAATGTGTATCAAAATGTTATTCAACTTCACGCAAAATTTCATTTTTTAGGAAAATTATAATATTGATTCAGTATTTTGTCGCGTAGTGCATTATGAAAGATCATATTATTATTCGTACCCCAAAAACAGCACAATTTTTGTTTTTAGTGTATAGCTGGTTGCAAAACTACTGTTCCCTATCCATCGGTACGGTAGCTATAATCCAAGATATTACATATACTCTTAGCATCTTCAACGCTCCTCGAAGATGCAGTTGGCTTCATCTTTGAAAGCCTCGGTGATCGTCATGTTAGATCATATATCAGAGCCCTACAAATATATCGTTGATATTTCAGTTTGTTATGTTGGTAGATAACCTTCTTTTTCCCTGAATACGAGTAAGAGAGGATAATGTGGTAATAGTAGAATAAATGGTAATAAAGTATGAAGTGAACCTGCTAAAAGAACCTGGCAAATCTGGGCACCCTGCCCACGCATAATTACCACCCTAGGTTGGTGAGAAGAGAGAAGAGGAGAGAGAGGAGCTTCAGCACGCATACATTTACTATGATTGATAATCCTCGAAAGGAGGAAGTCGCCCACCCACATTGATACCACTAATAACAGGATGGTTTCGTACCAACTTCTCGGCAAATTTCATCGGGTAGTTTCAAGTTGAAAAATCATGGCAGACCATAATCATGTTCATCAATTGTCGAAATGATGATTTTTAGATATAGGTACATCGAATAATGTACGAGAATTCAAGATAATGCATGTAGTATTCTCCATTAAATACACGCATGACAACGTGAACAGATTGTATGGTCGAGTGATGAACAGGAATAAATGTTGCGATCTGAATGTGAATATGAAACGATGAAATTGCGTCGGAAAATTTTGCCTTTCGATTTGATTTTCGAATCTCGATTCCTTCAGAATTCTGACTGAACTTGTTGCAATTGTATGCATTGATAATGGGTTCTGACTTATGTGAAGATGAATAGAAATATCTCCAAGACAAAAACACTCGGAATTGCTGATTGATAACCCATTTCTTCTTTCACATATATTTGTCTGCATTGTGTACTTTCACCATCTTGAACTGGAGTTATTATTGCTTACTTGTGTAGATTGAGATGCTTTATACTCTGTATGTATTATTGAAAGTAATAAACTCTACTCTATTTTCTCTACACTTTGTTAACCACAAATCACTTTCCACCATTTTTCCAATCAAAACAATCGGAGCACTTCTCAACCAATTGTAATAATTCACTCCCAACTCAGCCAATCGCTTTTCAAGACGTTTGCCACCGCGTTATTTGCTCGCCGAGAAGATTTATCTAGGCCAAGAGCTATCTTATATTTATAAGCCTGTCGCTATCAGGTTGCAATCTCATAGCCTTCCGATTTACTTCATTGGCGCGCTGTTTCGGGTGATAAATATCCAGAGACAATAAATCTTTGCAAAGATGTTGAAAAAAAGAGCTGAAAACGAAACGATTTAAAGCGACTTTGATATTTCGAAGAGAAAAAACATATTTTCACATTGTTTTTGTCAATTGAAGATGGTTTTCTTTCATTTGTTTGGGTGTCTTTAGGGGCTGCTGATTTATCTTGGTTGTAGTTGAGAATGTCAGGGGTATGCCGTGCGTCATGAGGCGAGTGTTATATTGAGCTGAGTTCAAAGTTGAGGTTGAGTCGGTAAAAAACAGTTCTTCCTTACGTGGTTTCTGCTTTACTGACTTTATACTGACGATATTGCCTCTCGAAAAGATTTGATAATGGTGAATTTATATTTGGATTAAAAGCTGAATAGATGTACCGAAATCGTCATTGTTAAGTATTCAGGATATATATATATATATATATATATATATATATATATATATATATATATATATATATATATATATATATATATTATATATACCTTCCGGATATTTGGAATCAGTTCTAACATACACATAGTAGGTCTAAGCAAATGCTATGTAATATGAGCGAGATATTCATGTGGAATGAAACATGGATCTATAAACTTCAGTTTGGGAAATTTTGGTTCTATAGAACATGAATTGTGTTGCAAACAAGTTCAAACTGTTGCGTAATGTTATTCATCGATGTATTTTAATGCTGCTTAACGATCCCACCAACAGCTAGTTATACGGGGGTACGAATGAGAGTGCGATACGAAACAATGGAGTGTTGATAGGTGAAAGGACGTTTACAAAAACTCATGCCAAATACAGGACTCGAACTCATGGCCGAATATATCGTTGATATTTCAGTTCGTTATGTTGGTAGATTTCCTTCTCTTTCCTTGAATACGAGTAAGAGAAGATAATGTGGTAATAGTGGAATAAATGGTAATAAAGTATAAAGTGAACCTGCTAAAAGAACCAGTGGCAAAATCTGGGCACCCTGCCCACGTCATAAATTCCCAACCTATATAGCTCTGGTGGAGAAGAGAGAGAGAGAGAGAGAGGGGAGAGAGAGAGAGAGAGAGATAGAGAGAGAGAGAGAGAGAGCAATATGTTCTTACCGGGGACCGATGCTGGTACATGACAATAGCATAACATCATAATAACTTCCGCTTGGTATCAATAATAACAAAAAATTCAATGCTTCGAAGAAATAGAACTCAAGCTGTCTGGATAAATTGCCAACGAAGATTTTTTCATTCTCATTTTCAATTTCATTTTCCATTCTGACTCAATTTAATTTCTTCTGTGTTAGTTTACGTGAGATACTCGCAATATAATAATTGCATTGAATTTTTTCTCAAACATCCATTTTAATGACTTGCAGGAATAGAATATATAAGCTGTATAAATTGCAAAAAAAAATATATCATCCAGTGATTAAATATTGAACTCATTAGTGAGAAAAAACACAATAATGGTTGTTAATGAATTGAGTGGAATAATATTCCAATGGTAATGTTCCAACATGGATGATTAGTGAAAAAGTAATGGTGGAATATAATGAGAAAGTATCAATATAAACAGTAATACGAAAATAATGTGAAACAATTATGAAAATGATGGATAATTATGATATGAATGTGTGTACTGATGGATTCTGAGCATAGCAATGGACACTATCGAAGCTTATAAAATCAAACTTATAACTTCATGAAAAGCATATAAAATACGAGAATAAAAATATCATAGAAGATATTGTAAATAAAAACATTTTCTAGTACCTATCTGGAATAAACGTGAACGTCAAGAAAATATCACCCTGAAAAAAAAATATATATGCTTATATATATATTTTAAATAACATCCAAACTTGATACAAAATCATTGTTCCCCCATTGAGGCTATGGATAAGAGTAATTTTATTGAGTATGTTTGATTTTAATTTCATTATAGTAACCATTAATAACTGTTTTATGAACAATCTGTAATGAATGGATAAAATATAAATATATAGGATCGTTTGGACGGGGCACCACAAGGGCGATCTCACCACCCCAAATATATCAAATATAAAATATATGGGATTTCATAATAATATATTCTTTCTGAAACAGAATTCCTGAAATCACTTGACAGTTACGTATTCTATTCTGTTCACAGTTTCACACAACCCGCAGCACACGGAAATATTTTCTCCTCTTCGAATTTATTGTGGTTTTATCAGTCTGCTCACGTATTTCACAACAGCGGTTCATGAACAGCCGTCGGGTATAAGAATACTGTGGGAAACTTGTGTGTTACTGATATTACATAAGTTGAAAGAATCTTCAATTTGTATTTTCGTATCTACATTTGTAATGGAACCATGGTGGATGATAGAGAGTTTATAACACGAATTGATAACACTGTTTATAAGATAAATTCAAATTATACTGTTTTATTGATTGATGTGGCTCACTTGCAGATGTAAATGGTAATTTATGAATACATTACAAATGTAATTTTAGAGATTGGTTTGAGTGGAGACAAAACACTCTTGCCAGTTTGAGGTTGAAAAATAGACTGAATTTATCTCTAGTATTCCAGAATGATGTGAGAAAACAGCCACCGTTATTTCAAGTGGTCCAGAACATACTTCAAACTTTTTGACCTCTTCGAATTTTAGCCATTATGACACACTTGGCTTACTGTAAAAATTATGGGGTTTCAGTAATACAAATTAATAGCGATATACAATGCGTGATTTTGTCCCTATATGGCGGTGGTAGTAGGCATATCACACATAAGATAATAATATGTAGAGATAATGTCACTTTCTAGTATCTTTCCAATCTTTCCATCAACAGCAGATGGTATTACCGTCACACAATGAGAAGAAATTAGTGATAGTCCTGAATTGGTAGTGGGTGAACCTCATCCATATAGACTGAAAAAATACCATGCCTCATCCAAGTATTCACTACTGGGACTGTAGAAAACCACGAAAAAAACGTCAGGTTCATCATCATTCGAATGAAACCAAAATAAAATGAAAATCCCTATCTTCGTTTCATTCCGTCGATTCCATACTCTTCATATCATATAGGCTCTTACTGTTTCGTCAGATTTTCATTTCGTTCACACTCAAAGAATCAGATTGCAGGGTGAATACAAAGACTGATGTTTGTGAAAACAAACTATTTTATTCTAGATGATTGCGTTATGTATATCTAGTCAAGCAATCTATAACAGAAATTCGATGAAAGTCTCATCGTGCGCATGATATATAAAACCACAGACAGAGCGTCGGTGGAATTGCATGCGCCTTCTATCCCCATGATTATATATTGCGAGTTATAGTTGAGAACTTGTGAGAAATAATATCTGTGATTGAAAACAAGAGAACGTGTTTGAATGGAATTTGTTTCTGTGTGGAACGAATGCATGTCACCTCAAAGAGTGGTATGTAGTCAACTAGAATAAGGTTCAGTATTTGCCCGAGCTCAGAAAATGATGAATATGTTCTTTGGTGGAGAAAATATAGATAAATGAAAAGAATTATAGAAATGATTCTCTTTCGATTATTCTCCAATACCAGAATCTTGATATACTATTATTATCAACTATCGTTCATTATTCATATTTATTACTAGGCAAACGCAGAATGTGCGTTGTGAGATGAGCGAAACTCAACACACCTTGATCATATGAAATGAACTTCATCCGATGTCAATGAATCTAGGAAGCCGTGAATCTAACAATGTAATATTTTTCCGCTAATATTTCGATCTTTTAGAAAAATGAAAAACATTCATTATATCATTTTCTTCGAAACGGCTGATCCGAATTGCACGCAAATTTGTATTAATGTCTATTATTTCTGTATTCACATTCAATGAAAATTTGAATTATATTGAAGAGATTTTATTTCTCAATTTTTCATGTCCAGCCTAATCTTATAAGGTTTTTATGAACTTTAAGATGATGTATCTCAAATATGATCCAACCGATTGGACCCAAAAACTAGGAAGTTCCAAGTAGGATAAGTTTGCGTACACAGAAAAAGTTTCATGTCAATCGGTCAAACCCTGCGACCTGTGCAGTGTTTACAAAAAAAAAGGTAAAGCTTCGTAAGAGTGGGAGAGGAAATCTTAGCTAACGCTCATCTAATTATGCGCTGGTATTGTTCAGCAATTAACGCAAATGACAATTCCATAAAATTGTTCAGAAGCGGCATCACTTGGTTTTTTGAGACATTAAAACGATCACCAAAATAATAAAGAAGTTTTGTTATATAAGTTATGGCTTATACATATATATTGGAAGTCAAGTTTTCCTCCCCCCGATACTTAAAATGTTTTTCCGTGCGTGTTTTGTGCAAGTTTAACGTATCCAAGGTAACCATCACCCTGTGATTTTCTGAAGTGAAATCAAGAGAATGGTATTTTTCATTTACCTACTGTGCTTCCGGTTAGCATGTTCTGAAACTGAGTTTTGAACGAGATATTGATTGACTTGTTGCTGTATTGTTGAACCTGTCAACCATTTGATGACGTCAGTAGGACTTGACTGATGATGACAGGTTGAGTACAAAGTTAATTGAGTAATTGAAAAGATATATCATTGTTGTCTTGATGAATCCATCAACAGCCAGGTTATTTGGGAGATGATACGATAGTATATATATTCATTGGGACAAAAAACACTCAGTAATCAATATAAAATTGTTATACCCCTATCGTTACAGTTTTTAAGACTACATGAATATGGCATTCACCTGATGATTCGTGATAATTATTGATTAAGATTGAATAGTTCACGAATATTTCACAAATTGGTAAATGTTTTTAATTTCTTGCCTCATCCCCACTCTAAAAGCCAACTGGCTCTTCTACAGTTGGTTTAACAGGCATTGAATACGCTTGAATAAGCTTTAACAGACTTGAATACGAGTAATGATTTTCCTGGAGGATAGAAAATTAAACTCTCACCATACGTAAGAAAATTATAAAATATACTCTGATCATTGTTTTTGAGAAGGATTTGGTGAAGAAGTTGATTATTTCACCAAGGTACATACTGGAACACAACAGCATGGAATATATGAATAATATATTTTTTCAATACCGTAGTGATAATATTTAAGCTCATGAACTACAATACGTAGGAAAATATTCAGTGTAGTTATCGTATTAGACAAAAATGTATTCATTTCTTTGAAATATAGAATTCCAATTCATTTTCATCTAGCAGTTGTGTTTTTCATTCAATTTATCTCGTTGCTTCCCAGAATAACTATATGTATATACATGTTTAATAATTAAAACACAGTCATTCATGCCTTCTATATCTGAGATTCCAACCCATTTCCATTAGGCAGTTGTACTGTTTATTTCAGTTATTTCGTTTTTTTCTCCCAGAATAACTAGAACCATTTGTTATCCTGAAGCTGGTAACAGTTACATACAGTACAAGTCACTTAAACGTAAAACAAAAGACTGTAGAAAATAAAACATAATAAACTACACGTCAACATTCGCTACACAAAACACGTACCAACCTTTCAAAGCTATCGTTTGAAAACTTCATTTTCAACATTTTCTATAATGTTTAGTGTAAAGCTATTATTTGAATTCCTCCTTTTCAACATTTCCCACGGAATGAGACCGCTTGTGATAAGTGTGGAAAATAAACATCTTTCATTTGAGTTTCGCCCACACACTCGTGAAAAATACCCAGTGGAACTGAAATTATTTTGAAACTCAATTCGTTAATTTTCCCGTAACTGAAAAATAAACAATGCAGAACATACACAGTCCGAAGCAAAAACGCTTGCTAACATTCTTATCTAACAGTTATTATCATTATTATTATTGGAGGTAATTCCAACCCAATTGGGGCACATCACGAGGTAGGGTCGTTCGGACGCGGCACTCAAGTGTGTTACTCACCAACATACAAACCCCAACCAAAAATTATATTTATATTCGAAACCTACTTATTGATTACATGTTTGTACTTCATTCGGAAGTTTTTTTAAGACAAGGACCAACCTCTATATTTATGATGAAATAATCCGAATTGTATTCATCTCATTTTTTTCATGTATATGTGTCTCTTATTAATGGTTTCTCTATTTCGCACGATTTTTCTGACTTACTAATCATCCAAAGATGGAAAACTTCCATTTATTATTATCATCATTAATTACATCTCTGTCACAGTTTGTCAAAAAGTTCGTCACACTACAAATACATACACATATCATGTGTTACTCATCTAACAATCTGTACAAATAACTAATCAGTTCAACAACCAGCATGGTTGAATAATTTTCATTTATAATCACGTTGCTGTCGAAGTTTTTTCATTCATTCACTAAAAAATAAAATGAAAAAAATTTCAGAATAAAACAATGAAACTAAACAGAGTATTGTTACCGTTACTCTGTTAGTAATTACGCGGGAATAAAATATGCTCGGATGGAACTCGTGAATTATTGCGCAATAAAGAAGGAAACTGTTGTACATCGTTGACATCATCGGAATAATATAACAGCCAGAATGAGTTCATTTCTAGCTGCGAGTCAAACGAATACAACACGGATACATAAATAAATAAACGTACTCGATAGACAAGTTACAAACGTATTTTTTAGGTTTACTCAGAATTTGATTGTATGTCCTACAAGGGCTACATGATAATTACGATGTACACAGTATTTTTCTGATTCAGTAAATATTGCGACAACTGAAATGTGTCGATAAATGTTAAACATAAAATGATATAGTAGTACTAGATAGTGGATATAGGTAATACGTTGACGCGCCAAACCGTCATTCATGATACCTTGCTTCGACTCCCAGTCCCGTCATGGTCACGCTCATTGGTTGATCAATCACATAACCATTCTTCTCATCATTTCATCAATCATCCACTGACTCCAATATATCCTAGTCAACATTAGCAGAGCGTCATTAAACCCAATATGGAAAGCAGACTTTTTCGATCACTTTAAATTATAGCGTGTTTGCCGTGAGCTTGACTCAGGAAGCTGAGGCACTGAGCACTTTGAATCAAGAAATTTTGAATTCATCATTTCATTTTCACCCACTCATCGTACACATAATATAACCGTACTTTTTTCAAATGCTATAATACCCACCAATAGCTAGGTTATACGAGGGTATGAATGAGCGGGCAATAATGAAACGATGAAGTGATGATAGGTGAAAGGACGTTAACAAAAACCCATGCCTCATGCGGGACTTGAACCCACGCCCAATGGTGACTTCAGTTTACTACCGCTAGCAATAATTGACTCAGCCACTGGGGCAGCTAACCGTACTTAAATACTTATACATATACTTATATAATCGTACTCGTATATAACCCAACTTATCCATTGGTGGGGGCGTTCAAAAACCATTTGAAATATAAAATGTATTCTTGCTTTGTTTTGGCCCATAACGAGTTAAGACCCAGCCATTGTGTATTGTATACTATAATACTGGATACGATGTAAAATAGCAGGCACAATGTTACAGTGAAATGAGTTTCGTTCTCCGGCCAAGAAATGTTTATTCACTCGACGCACGTACACGTATGTTACGCGTATTTAGGGGTTGTGGGGTGGTTTGGGGTGGAATGAGATGCTACAGAAAACCAGCAAGAAGGGAATATAATTTATAAATGCTGAAGACCACCCCTTCCATCTTCCCTCACGCCCATTACTAGTCCGCCCGAAGGTTTATCTAGATGTAAACTATTGCATAAATACGGGGTCCACGGCTCTCTTTATACCATTAGACATATGGGATGTGGAGGTTTTATTCAGTAAATTCTACACACTCCCCCCCAACCCACCCCCATGTCCCGTAGAACTCGGTGGTTCAAGAATTATGGTCAACCACACAAGCTTTTTTGTTATTCAGTTGGTTAACAAGTTGGTTTTTGATGAAGATTATTATTATACCATTTTCAAAATTATTTATAGTCAACATTGTTCGTGTGGAAAGATGAACAATAAAGAGTATCAGTTGGAATATGATTGGAGTTTATTGAGCAAAATTGATCGTCACTTCCATTTTCAACCCGATTTTGAAAATGAAATTTCCACAAACTGCATTATCGACTGGTTGAAATTTGACTTGATTATAGCGAAACATTACTTTTTCATTGATTCAGAAACTTGACACAAAATAATTGTTCCCAAATGAACTCGATCATGAAAAAGTGAAATAATTCGAGTTTGACTCCAGAAGGACTTTATTACCAGCCCAAAAATGCATTACAACTCATAAATCATTACAACTCACTTGAAATATAATGAAAAGTTGTGAGACAATGAATGAATCGAAAAAAGAACAAAAAAGATACTTATTTGTTCACAAAACTACAACCAATATCCATTAAATATCTCTCTTTTGCGTCGATTACCATCACCACTGACACGAGATCGTTGCATTTCAACGGTCCTATGCACTACAACGATTTGTACAGCTATTAGGGTCACCGATCACAACAATCAAAAGGTTCGGATCGACCGTTTCTCGTACAGTTCAACTATACCGGTCAATAGTTTCTACCCGTCAACGGCGAGTTTCACGAAACTACAATATCCACTCTATAGTGCACAATAACGTTTAACGTTTATAGTGCATGTATGAACGTTAACCTATTAATTCATGTTGAAAAACCACAACGTCATACAGTTAACGAGGGCTGATCACCGTCAAGTAGACAATAAACCGGCGATTAAATGAAAAGATAAATAACGATTAGTATAGGCGCCATTACATGAAGTGCTTGTAATCTAGCGTGCATGTTTGTAAGTCATGATATAAACAGTCATTATCATTTCTATCACTACATGGTGTTCGATTGTTTCAATATGACTTCCAGTCAAATAAATCATTACTACATTTTTTATTGGGTTCAACGACATACCATAGATACACATTACCTTAACGAGATACGAAGGCGTTAAGAAGGCGTATATATATACATACATATATATATATATATATATATATAAGTTGAATATATATATAATATATATATATATATATATATATATATATATATATATATATATATATATATAAATATATATATATATGAGTATGAAAGTTTTTAGAAGTATTCATATTTCCTCCTGTTTTTAGCGGTAACTTGTATTATTCAATCAATAAAACTCTCAAATGAATCAGTTTATAGTTTGCCAATATGAACGTTTATTGTCAGGCAGATCAATCAGGTGAACTGGAAGATGAATCATTAAATTTCAAATATATGTATATAGGCCTATATATATATATATATATATATATATATATATATATATATATATATATACTAATATATTCATACATTTTATTTCTAGTTGAAGTTTGCTTTGGTTCATGAATGAACCTTCATTTGAATTGTAATGAATATTTTGTATTCATATGGAGATAAATCAGTAGTGTAATACATACTGCATGTAATATATAGCTGCATTGAGTACATATTCAATAAAGTTGTGATCGAATATAATAATATTATCGATAGTTGAGGATGGTAGATTCACCACAAAGCCTCCGAAGCTTGACAATGATGATCAATCAGTTACATAACGTGTGCGTTATTGTCATCGTAGAATAATAACGCCTGTGTGTGATGAAGCTAAATCACAATCAAAAGCTTTGTTTTAATCGTCACTGAACCGGAATAATTAAAACAATATCAAAGCCAACACAGACGAATAATTATCCGAGTTACACTGTGAATGAATCGATTCGTTCTGTGATTTGTATTTCATATAAGGGAAATATCATAAAATGTTTCACTTTTGGTGGAAGGGCCATGTTTGTTTTCAATAAAATATGAAGAAATTTGAATCCAGTCGATGAATATCTGTGTTGGTCAATATGTTACTGGGAATTATCTGCCTTCTGTTGGTCCTATGTAGCCGGATATTTTCAAACTTTTCACTTTCGGTGGAAGGGCCATGTTTTTATTTTCGTTTTCCTAGTGATTTTTTTCATAATTATGACTCAAACAGCAGCTTCATCTCTTCAACATGTCATTGAAAATATTCCATTGAATGAATATTCGCCTTTTTTATATAGCCAGATATTTTGTAGTCCTGCATTTTAATTTCTTTGAACGAGCAATTCAAACAAATCATGGAGGCTCAATCATAATGCTATACACGAGTGCACAGTCCTCCTAAACGTCAAACCAAACCCGAGTCCACCAGACCGAATTCGACTCTAATTACACCAACTTCAATCAACGTTTAATTCAACCACCGTGTATACATACTCCAACTCATTAGGATTTCTTGGAAGCGTTTCATATAACCAGAAAAAAAACTCACGATTCTCTCATATATAAAATTTCCAATTTCCCAATAGTCCACTCCACTCGACCGAGCCACCGTATACTCCATGACCACACAAATCTAAAGCAAATTCCCTTTGACAAGCGAGCTAGCTGAAAGACAAGTGCTGAGGAAAGGGGGTAGGGGTCGGAGGGAGGGGGTTGGTACGCCTGACCTGACTTACAAATTACTTGTGCCAACTTCCCGTTATATTCCATCTCCGCTAATTTGAATATAAAAAAATGCCCCAGTCTGTCGCGTCAGCACCAGCGCTATTCAAATATTGCGGTCAAACTGAGAACCAAACTGACTGCATAATGACATCCACACACTTCTTCCAATGTGACGTCATAAACTGAGAAGAATGACGAATAGAAATGTTTCTTGATATTAGCATAGAGTGAAAATAGTAGGGGCGTGAGAGCACCGCCTTCTGTACCCGCCCGAGTGGAACTAAACGAGGGAGAATAGAGATGTCCCGAGAGAGTGCGTGAGAGAGAGAGAGGAAGAGAGAGTTCGGTCCACGTCGACGATATTATAAAGTCAGTGGCATGAATGCTAACAGTACAAGGGTGAAACAGTTCTTCAGTGGGGAGAAGTGTTGTTAGGGGTGAAGTAACAGAGGATAAACGGTGAAGTCATTGAAAGATGGAAGGGAGGATAGAGGGTATGTGATAATTAGGACACTGATTTCGAATTGAGTATTCGGTCAAACTGAGAGGTTTTGTTCAAATCAGTGATCATACATAGATTGTTTTAGTTGTTTTCTGAGTTCGGAATTGCCAAATTTTGTGGACCATGCACTAGGAAAACGCTATATATGCGTTGTTAGACGAGCGGATAGTAATAGTATGGGTAAAAATATGTAAAAACTGCTTCGAGTGGTAAATATTTGATTATTTCTTGAGATATTGTATCGTATATGGTATCAATGTGTTCGTAAAACAACTGACTTTGGACTTAATCCAAAATTAACAGCTAAAACGTATACGCTTGGCATACAATACCAAGATAATTCACGTCACTCTTTTTTGTGAATCAAGGTAACAGAAACGATTCATTTGTATCAAAACGGTTACAAGTATGAAGTTGAAATCTAGTATATTAATCTGATAGAGTAGGGGTTACTTTTCAGTCAAGGTTTGAGTAGATATTTTCGACCGTATCTCTGATTCGTAGATTTTCAAAATGTATCAGATTTGCGGAGTTATTTGTCGATTCAATTTAATTTCAACCGATATATTATAATATTTTTCTCATGCTAGCTATCTACTGGTTTTGTTGTATGTATCGGCTCAACGTATTTTCCAACTAGTTTTTCCGATACTGTTTCAGAATTTCAACTTTTCTCCTTTCATTTTGAATATTTGAAATATATTTTCACATCGATATAACAATGAATAACAAACAAATTGATACATTCTGATGAGTGGTTTTCCCTTAATACCCTTTGTTTTTCTAATTTATAGTGTCAAATATTTCATTACAAACTACAAATATTTAGATTGAACTACGTTCGTGCTCCCATCAACCTCAATGTGGATATCAATTACAACGCCGAATCAACAACGAGCTTCCGTCCGATATTACAGTGCTTCGGGGCACATGGAAGAGACTGCCCGGATATCCGGGCAAACCATTAGACCCAGTGCCCGGTGCGACACTGAGTGACATCTCTAGGTTCCATGGACGGCGACTCACTTTATGTAGCAGGACCTTCACTCGACAGGGCATTGCATAGAAGAGAGAGAGAGAGAGAGAGAGAGAGAGAGAGCGAGAGAGAGAGAGAGAGAGAGAGAGAGAGAGAGCGAGAGAGAGAGAGAAGGAGAGAGAGAGGGAGAAAGAGGAAGCTCAAGAGGGAGCTAAAGAGAGAGATATATATATATATATAGAGAGAGAGAGAGAAAAAGAGAGAGCTAAAGAGCTAAAGAGAGAGAGAGAGAGAGAGAGAGAGAGTTAATGGTATTGTTTGTTTGCGGTAACCAAGCAGCACGATTGCAAGGAACGAGCTTGAAGGGGTCGACTGTCCTCCAGAAGGGGTTTAATTGTATTCTAGTTGCTATTGAAATATCTGCGGTTAAACGAAGTAAATGACTCGCTCGGGGACAATTGGCATGTTCTACAACATGATCTCCATGTTAAAACCTCGGTTAAAACTCGCAATGAAATCTAATAAAACCACTTGTATGTATTCTGTACACAGCAATATCACATGCTTCACATTGAAGTGCTCGCAATTCATTGTGCTATGAGTAATTCTTTCTTTGTTTCATTTTATATTTTCTTCCAACTCTTTGGCAACACAGTATAATGAATTCCCAAGAAGATTCTATTAAACTTCTACTTATTGCTTCGAACTCACGATAAGCTAATAATATAAATATTAATTTTAATAAGTAAAGCTTCAGAGATAAAACTTTTGTATTATAGTGGATACAGCGAATATACGAATAGGAATAGTTTTAAACAGAAGTTGTTCGAGGAAGAATTGAAATGATTTACACTCTGAAATTCAGTTCTAACGAAGAACTCAACTGAGTTGTATATTAGCATCGGTGATTGATGTATGTTCTGAGGAGAGGTTGCGATGCATGGTCATACTTGAACAAGTGTTCTGTACAGTGGGAAGGAAGCGGTCGTGACCTGCTGCTGGGTATCTATCCCAGTATCCATATTGTTGACTGACATGACCCACAATGTACGTATGACAGGAGAATCGAAGATGACGAGTGTCTTATTCCTGACACCAGGATGATGGTTTCGTGTACTAGCCGGTGGTATCTATCTCACCGATCCACTTCTTGTGCTTCATGATCTTTTTATCGGGTTTAACGATGTACTATACGGATAATCACAATCTATTGGCGTCGGTGAATGATATATGAGATGATGGGATGATGATTTGAAAGGTTTTTTATTAGGTGGTTTTGGGTAGTGGAAAGGAGTCGGTCGCCTTGCTCTGTTGTTAAGGAACTATCTCAGTATTGAAATGAACGGCAGGGGAAAACCACGAAAAGCTCCTGTCAGGATGGTCGCCTATCACGGGATCGATCATTTGTATCCTGGATGACGGTTCAGTAGACTAACCACTCGTCCACACGAATTTTTTTCATTGAATTGTAAATTGAAATTGTATTTATTAAATAGTTTCTATTGTTTTCTTAATCGTTTTTATTTTATATTATTTTCCCTGACTAATTATTTATATAACATATTCTGATGAATTATTGTTTGCTTAACGACCCCACCAACAGATAGGAAATACGGGGGTACGAATTAGCAGGTGATTATGAAATTATGAAGTGATGATAAGTGAAAGGACGTTCACAAAAACCCATGTCTTATGCGGGACTCGAACTCCTGCCCAACGATAACTTCAGTTTCGGAAGTAGTACCTCAGCTGACTGAGCTACCGAGGGCGGCATATCACATTTTCTGATTCATCATTCACTTCTATCCATTATGTGCATTTCGTGCTCAATTTTCACAATTATGAGATGGGAAACGTTTGTAAAATGTGACTCTGTCACAACCTCTTTCGGCTTCTAGGCACCAAGGAACAGAGGTAAAAACACAGCATCAGTAATAATTAAATTTGTTTCGAATTTAATGAACTACGAACGACGTTGTCTGCGTGAAATGACACAAGTTGCAAAGTTGAACGTTCTAGCTTTTATGTATTTCATTAAATATGAATGCTCCGCATTTTGAAGTGCGGACAACGCGCAAAAAAGTAGGTAAATTTTGACATTGTTGTTGACATTGCCTCGATATTATTTCAGTCGTCACCAGATTGGTTCATCACCGCTTCTTCTTCCTCGTTCCTCCTCTTATAATTAGGTATTATTCGTATGCTAATTAATGGAATGAATATCTGAATATATACATTATTATTAATATTCATTTTGCAGGTCCGTGAACCTGTCCCTCCCCCCACTCGAGCACTAATTATGAAACTTGGTCAGGATGCAGTGCTCAATTATAAGTGCTATCGATTTGCCAAGTATTAGATATAGTGCTACGCTAGTTCCCGAGATAATGGTATTTGTTAGTGGGGATTTTGCAGTACTTTGTAAAAGTGTGGCTCTAATTGAGCACTAAATCCTGACCAAGTTTCATAATTAGTGCTCGAGTGGGGGAGGGGGGACAGGTTCACGGACCTTCATTTTGCATCGAATTTTCACATTATTTCACCGAATTTATATCGTGTGTATTTGTGTCAGAATATTGGGTAAGAATCAACACAATTTATATCAGCACATCTATTCAACTCATGATACAATATTCAACAGAAGACTTACAAAATACCTCACATTTATAAGACCTTGTTTATGGATTGTGTTTCATACCTCTACCACCAAAACATTTTCAATCTATACACAGTTGACCGAACTTTATATTTCAACTTCTCTATGCGTTTTTATGTTTTCATCTACTTCAATATATATTTTCTCTCACAAGTCCACCCTCTCTTTCACTTTGTCTTTGATCATCTGATTTATATATATCCTTTTTTTGAAAAGTTGACCGTGCTTTTTTTCATCCACATTTCAACGTTTTCTTTTTCTCTTGGTCTTACATCAAGAAAGTAAGTTGGGTAGTGCGCAAGCGTAGTACGTTGAAAGTTGGTCGCTTGTGAAACGTTCAAAGCTGGAATGTGGAATTAGAAAAGCTATTTGAAGTTTTAATGGGATCGGTCGGGCACAGCGATCCAATAAGAATGATTAAATCTTTGAAAGATAAATGATTTTTTGCTTCTGTTGGCATTTCTTGGTTGGGTTTTGGAATTGATTATGGAACATTCAGTTACGGTGAGTTCACCAATTCTAGCTCAGTTATTCAATTTTCGTTGTATTGTATTGTATCGTATTGTATTGTATTGTATTTATTTATTCACAACTTTGGAATACAAAGGAATTTCCGGTGGCTGCAAGAATTTGTTCGATTCAGTTACGACTGTTCATTCCACGATTGACTATTTTTCCCAAAAATGAGTAACGTCCAGTATTTGTTCTATATCTTGGGAGTCTGATTTTTTGTTTGTGGTCATTTTTGCCAATAAATGTTGGTTTTTGGAGTGAATTTGTGATTCTAACCCATGCTGGTTTACATTCAATTGCCTTTCTCAGGCAAAGGCTAGCATGTTTCAAATTTTCAGATCAAAGTTGCATTGTTTGAAGAAAAATAAAATAAGGGGAATAATTATCTTCATTATTCGTTAAACTTCAGATTGGGGTTGTTATGTCCTGTAGGAAATATGATGAATAGTTTGAAATTATCCAGATTTTTTTCAGGAAGAATTGAAAATATCAAGTCAGGATAATTGATGAGATTGAAATTCTAGAATTGTATTTTAAAAATTTGTATGCCTAAAATTTGTAGAATTGTGTTTTTAAAAATTGAACCGAACGAAATTGTTTGATTTCTTCCGAAAAACTGAAGGAATATATCCGATGAGAATTATTCTTCAAAACAAACTTTCTGACCAGCTATTCATCAAGTGAAAACTATTTAGGCCCAAGACCACAAAAACAAAATGTTGAGTAGAAAATCCTCTAAATTAAATCAGATTCTGAAAAGTTAGCTACGAATCCACTATGTGGAATTCTCATTCTCACGTTCCACTTAACCTGTTCATTAGGCACAAAATAACATATCGAAAATACTTTTCCTCTTCATTTCTAAATTAGATATAAAAGTCTTCTAAAACGTTCGATTATGACCTAACGAGACACAGTCTACGTAAAACACAGAAAACCAATATTCTAAATTGTTCCGAGTATTTTACCACGTGCTGTGAATACAATTACGACAACGTAACGGCGGCTGTGGACCAATTTCAACCAATCAGCTGTCGACTTGTGACGCGTAGGCATTCGAGGAAAACGCTATTTAATTCACTGTTCTGTTATACTTTCATTGCCACGCTCCGACCCCGCGATAAAAATAAACGATTATCTGCAACGGTTCGTCCTTTTACTACAGGGCTTTATGGAAAACAATGATTTTTTAAAGTTAATAAAAAAATTATATGAAAACCTATACGTTGTTGAAAGAGCAAACGCGGGATAATATACTTTTTTATTGTTGGTAAAACTGCTGAATGGATAGAATTGAAAATAACTATTGTTGGATGAGCGTTGGTGAATACTTCCATGGACTCTTATAGGACTTGGCTATGTCTGGTTTGATTTATCAACATTGAATGTACCGGCACATGTATAGGGTAGTGGTTAACGCGCTCGCTTCATGTGATCTGGGAGGCGAGGGGAATTCGAACCCAGTTCGATCCCCGCTGCCGACCATCTTTACATGGGTTTTTCATAGTTTCCCTCTGTAGTCTAGGCTAATGCCGGGATGGTTCCTACAATAAGTCGGCCATGACCGCTTCCTTCCCACTATCCTTCCCATCACCCAGGAACCTTCATCTGATCATTCCATCATCTCATTAATCATCCATCCGACGCCATTGGATCTGCGCTATCATAACAGTGCGTCTTTAAACTCCATATAAAAAAGAAAAAAAAAACATTGAATGTTGTTGAACTTGAGAAACCTCCATATTCAGGTCCTGTTTCATGGAACGATAATCAGTGGATCAAGAGATAATTCGAGAAATATAGCTTGTTATCATTCTCGGTTTTGTATGTTATTTTCGTACCTTGACTGATAGTCAGCTTCTTTCATATTTCGTGAAATAAGCTATTAAAAACCTTAATTTTCGAAATATTTCTCCTCTTACAGTTTGCATATTGAATCTAGAAACCATTGCCAAACAAATATTGAAACTTCAGAAGTGATGAGAAAATATAAATATTGGCAATATCACATGAAAATGGTGTAAAACAATTTTCAGATCAAGTTTTACGAATACAAGATGAGAACAAATCCGATAACTATTACTCAAGGTACGGAAATAACATACGTAACCAAGGGTGATAGCAAGTTGTAATCCGCTAATTCACTAACTATCAATTCGTAAAACTAGTCATTGAGTAAATATTGAAAACTCAGTTATTTGTCGGTTTGCAAAGAATTCACTCACAGCGTTTCCATTTAAGGAGGTCCATGCACGCGGTGCTTCTACAAATATGTATATTCATCTCCACTTAATTTTTATCTGGGTTCGAAAACTAGTGTGAATGAATTCAAAGTTCACATCTTCGAATCAATTCCAAGCTCCTCAATTGATGCGACATTCTATTCCAGTGAATGCAATCAGTTTTGAGATAATATGTCAATGAATAAGAATGTTTTTTTTTTTTTAATAACATCGAAACTTGATACAAAATCATTGTTCCCCTATTAAGGCTAAGGATGAGAGTAGGATCGTTTGGACGGGGCACCACAAGGGCGATCCCACCACCCCATTTTATTATTATTTTAAATTAAAGCAATGAACTTTGACACCAGGTCTACGCTGTCTGTGACCACACATCTTCGCCGCAGATAAAAGTCTTCAGTTGTCGAAAGTCCGGAACACAATATAAACTGTTTTTGCGATATATCCGGACACTACCAACATTGGTATTAGGAATAATCCAACCACACAAATGTTGATATTTTTCACTTTGAACTAAGTCTCTTAGGCAATGTTCACTTCTTCCAATGACAGCAGGTGCAAAGTTCATCATTATACAAAGGATAAACAATAAGGAGTGACAGCCCTCCATATAACTAGGCCTATCACTCTACTAATTAAGGTCGTGGCCAATTAGTACTTCATCCAAGCATTCACTTCGAGGACTTCTAAAGAATGAATGTGATGAAATTTATTGACGTATCATCTCAAAACTCATTGAATTCACACAAATAGAATCTTATAATAATCAAAGAGCATAAAATTATGTTGGAGTTGTGAACTTTTCAATCAATTACACTGATTTTTGAAAATAGAAAAAAATAGTAGAGATACATTTCAAGATTAATGTAAGCACCGTGCACCGCCTTGACAAATCAGTTCGTCGGTTTATGTCTTGTCGAGCTTGCACGAGTCCGATACGAAGTCAATGTTCAATAATTCACAGATAAACAGCCACTAACATATCGATTCACCAAAACAACCTAGTTGTCATTGTCATTGAGTAAACTAACGAAGAAATTGATTCACTCTCAAACTGAGGTAACTCCAAGTGACAACGTCAAATTTCCAAGATTCACAACGTAAAATTCTTTGAATTGATTGTATGTTTCAATGACCAATTCAATGTAAATTGGAAGTCAATAATATCACATGATGACCTACAAGATAGAGTCTTATTCTTCTCTCTGGCATTATGTTAAAAAAACGTAATACCTGAACAAGTAAGTACAGTGAGTAATTGTGGTATTGGACTGAAACATGACTAAATAAAAAGAAGAACCCACCAAGAAAACAACAACAAACAACAAGAACAACAACTCAGAAGAACAACGAAACAGGAGCAGTTCGCAATTGTGGTACTGGACTTGAACATAACAAAATAAAGTAAACAAACCAAGAGAACAACAACAAAAAACAAAAACAACAACAATGAGGAACAACAAAACAACAACTAACCACAAAAACATCAACATAGAAGAACAAAAAAACAGGAGCAGTTCGTAATTGTGGTACTGGACTGGAACTTGGAAAGAGAGAGGGAAATATTGAACGTAATAGTTCGGTGGAACTTGAATCAGTTGTTCGGTTGAGAAAACGAGATTCAAAAGAAAGAGCTGAAATAATCGATGGATCAATATCAATTGAATGTTCAAGTTAGTAGCACCGTTCAGTAGAAAAAGTTCAAGAACTTGAAATTATTATGTTGTGATACATAATGTTTAGTATTTTACATGTTTTCTATTTGGAAATCGAATCGATTATCATTGTATGTCGGACATGAAATCAAAAATAATTATGTTTATGGCAAAAATAAGAATGATCTCTCGAGAAATTGAAAGTTGCTAACTGATTCCCTGCATTCCCTGCAACATCCCCTGTCTTTCTAACGACTGAAAATGACTGAGTTTCTCGCATGAAGAACGAGAATCTAGAAATCAGCCCTCAATATCACTTATCTGTATTCATAGTATAAATTGTATGGTGATTTGAGAAAGGCGGACAAGTTCGAGACACACAAAGTCCGGCCTCGTGAAACTAGTTGGCGGGCAGAGAAGGCATGTCCGACCGGCAAAAGTGATTCGAGAAAGGCGGCCATTTCGAAACACACAAAGTCCGGCCTCGTGAAACTATTGTATATTATATTATTGTGATCAATTGTATAATTTTATTCCCACCGATTATCGTTTCGACATCGAGTTATCTTATTTTGAATATTCCGATTCGATTCAGAATCAAAGTGCTTCAATATCGATCGATCAGCAGCACATTAAACCTTCGAAAAAACAAATCTTAGAAATAACATATCTGCGAAAACTCATTTCTCGGAAGTACGCTTCCCAACACCTGTTCACACTATGTTCACTAACTGATGTTAGTACTAACCGACATCAAGCGCTAACTGCGTTTACAGAACGAAGTTATAGCGTTTGCTGTCAGTTAGTACTAACTACGTTCCTTTCACACTACGTTACTAACATCAGTTAGTGGCCTAACATCAGTTAGTGATCACAGTGTGAACGGGGTATAACAGACCAAACATCATGAATCTCAAATCTCTGAAAACTCATTTCATCGACAATTCAAACATTCGATTTGTCGGAGATTTGGGTTTTCTCACAGATGAACTTTCGGTACAATGCTATGTTATCAATTCATGGAACATAACAAAATTGAAAGCAAGCTCACAGTTTAAATAGACATATTTTTATTTTAATCAGTAGGGCTCATTGGTAAAATTGACGCGCTTCAGTTCTTTATAGTACATCTGCTCTAAATTTGTAATTCGTGAAGCAGAATACAAATAACCTTTCGGATTGCAGGACGTTCCGGTAACATTTACCACCAGTTAGAGAGAGAGAGAGAGAGAGAGAGAGAGAGAGAGAGAGAGAGAGAGAGAGGGAGAAAAAGGTCAGTCAAAATGGCACGTTCATCAGGTTATGACCAGTTTAACGTCAGACTAGGAAATACAGAACAATCAGCTTCAGAAACAGAATGAATGTTTTGTGTGACTTGTCCAATATCAATCTTCTGAGTGACGTCACAAATTGTTCATATAAGTGGACAACAATGTCTCAGAAATTGAGTTCGCCAATCACAACTGCAGTTCCAGTTTATCTGTCCTCAGATTTTCTATTACATATTGCAACTTGTCTAACATGGTATCATCCGACGGTGTAATAATAACGAATCACACCATTTTCAACTGACGCATACCAAACATGTACTGTTGACAAGAGAAATGTTATTGTCACAACAAAGTAATTCAACGCGGAAGTTGCATTTTGATGTTACATTAAGACAAGATATTTCCACTGTCTTCACGAGGGAACAATTTTTACATCAATAATAGAATGTTTCTAACTCTCATATGGAATACGATGACGTGATTCGTCGTAGTAATACTAGTATGCTCGTCTGGATCGAATCAGAATATTGGTGGAAGGGCCGTGAAAATGACAATTGCCACAAAGTGGCTCTACCTTTCAACTTTAGAACGTGAGGTAATTTCAATTCTGCAGCCTGGGGACTAAGTGATATGCATGCCTGTTTCGAATAGTTGAATCACATTGTTCCCAAAGGAATTGAATATGATATGAAATTTGTGAAGAAAAAATTATTTCTAAAAATCGCATTTGTGGTTTTCCAACTCGGTAACAAGATGGATGCCTATTATGATACATCGATGTTCGTATGCTGAAATATATTCTCATTGGATACAATTAAAACTTTCATCGAGAAAGTTCACTTATTTTGAGGAATACTGTCTTTTTCACATTTCAAAACTTCAGAGATGAGAAATCTTCTATATTGATTTCACCAGATCTAATAATCGGAAAAATATTATAATATTATATTTATTATCATTATATCAGGAATATACTATCAGATTCAGTACTACATTTCATGGATTGAACGCTGGAAAACACGTGTGAATATGAATGGAATGAGGGAGAGAAGAAAGAAAGTATTTCATCAGTTTTGTGGAATTGACTGAACGCTCAGGCTCGTGCTCTAACCATGATGTTAGAAGTGAACATTTTCATTCAAAACCCATATAAAAGGTAATACCGACAATTTATTCCCGCGGTACATGGAACAGTTGATTGAAAAGTGTTCATATTGCCACCTCAACAAATAAAAGCATCATTACACCCAACTGTATTGATTCGTTTTCCTCAATATTGGCAGCACTGTATTTTATTTTATTCTTACCAATTCGAAATAAATACTTGGCGTAAACTTGGTGGTGCTAAAAACGTAGCTAGTAAGTTACATACGTAAAAAGATCTATACGCCTACACGAAGCTTTTATCTACTTTCTTAAGACCTATTTATATGTAAGAGAAAGAGAGAGAAGGATATATATAGAGAGAAAGTGAGAGAAAAGCGAAGAGATAGAGAAAAAAAGAGAGAGAGAGAAAGAGAGAGAGTGGAGAAGAGTGAGATGAAAGAGAAAACGAGAAAGTGACAGAGGGAGAAAGAGAGAGAGAGAGAGAGAGAGAGAGAGACGGACAGAGAGAGAGAGACAGACAGAGAGAGAGAGAGAGTGAGAGAAAAAAAGAGAACGGAAATCGAGAGAAAAAGAAAGATGAAGTGAAATAGAGAGAGAGAAAGAGAGATGAAGAGGAATAGAGAGAGAGAGAGAAGGAGAGAAAGAGGAATAGAAAGAGCGAGATAAAAGAAAGAACGAGAAATAGAAAGAGAGAGAGAAAGATAGAGAGAGAGAGAGAGAGAGAGAGAGAGAGAGAGAGAAAATGAGAAAGAAAGAGAGAACGAGGAAGAGAGAGATGAGAGAGAGAGAGAGAAAGAGAGAGAGAGAGGGAGAGAGAGAGAGAGAGAGAGAGAGAGAAGGAGAGATAGAGAGACGAAGAAGTCGAAAGTACAAGATGTGCTAAAACGCGATTCAAAAACTTTTCCGCGAGACATGCAACGAGTTGAAAACCTAACCAGGCTCGATGTCAGTGAAATGTAAACTTGAGAAACATAATAAAAATAATGTCGAAAGTCGCGCAAACTTTCCTATTTGAAAGTGTATTGTAAAAGTTTCTCACAAAGACATCACGATTTTCGCTTTTCGAAAAGTCGTCTCTTTTTACTCTACCGAAATCAAAATCGTAACTTCTGTCTTTGTGCGACTCTGTTGAAATCGTCAAACAAGTCCCCCCTTCCTCCCCCCTTCCTTAAATCTCTACCCCGCCGAACAAGCCGTCCCAGAAAAGCTCATCAAGCCTTTCCAGGGAATTTCCATGACTTTATTAGACCCGTGTCAATAACGCCCGCATAATATTAACTCAAATTATTCCTGTAGGAAGATCCCTGTGGATCAACGGGAGAGAACCGAGAGTCGGAATCGGAACAACCTACCGTTAGTGCTGAGGTCATGAAGTGATTGTTGGTGACTGATGGGATTTTATTTCCAACAGAATAGAGAAAAATAATCTCGACTTTTTTTATTCGATTCGGCGATCAATAAAAAGGTCTTCGACGTGAATGGATACTCCAATATTATTCTTCACCTATTTTCAAGACAACGCCTCAGAAAAAAAAATAGTCGAGACTAGAATCGCAACCTACCATTTCGATATATTTATTTCAGACAGTCCGCACACAAGAGTTCTCTCTTACGCAGGATTCTTTTTTTCAAAAGGATTATCCTAAAATCAAATCTCATTCTTGAAATTGAATACATTTCATTAATTCCCAATTTTACTTAAAAATGCTTCTAATTAATGTATATATTCAGAGAATTGAGAAATTACTACAATTCTAGAATTGAGAATAGAATAGAATTGTCCATAACTATATAAACTGTACGACGAGGTTTAGCTACAAAAGTATGTTCAAACCGTCACCAGTCTTCATATGAGAGAAAGTTGTCGCCAGCCAGGGTGATTTCACAGATATAAATTAACATAGGACTTGAACCGTGAGAGATACACATTTGACGATTAAGCCTACATCATCTGATGATGACAATATTGACTTTTTCAAGAATGCTACTGAGACGAATTCAATAACGAACGGAAAAAGATTACTTGTATATGTGAGAGTAACAATCAATATTTTTGACATAGATTCTTATACTAGGAAAACGCCATATATGCGTTGTTAGACGAGCGAATAGTAATAGTATGGGTAAAAATGGGTAAAAACTGCTTCGAGTGATACCAATTTAGCACATTTTATGTTTTTTCTTCAAAATGGCTGACCCAATCAAGCTGAAAATTTTCAGAAATGTGTATCATAATGTAACTCAACTTCACGCAAAATTTCATTTTTTTGGAAAATAAAAATATTTTCTTCCTTTTCCGCTGTTATTCTGATGGGTATTTTTGAAATTTCTAGTATTCGCGAAAAAAAAGTTACCCCCCGATAATGCCACAAAACTCTACAGATTTAAGTTAGATGAGGAACTATAATATTGAAAAAAAGTTTGAAGTTGATAGCTGTAACCGTTTGACATGTGGAGAAACGATATAAAAAAAAACATAAAAACGAACACCAATTTTTTTAGTATGTCAAATTGAATCATCGCTGAAGCTCGTCTAATCACAGCGTATGGCTACATACAAATCACATGTAACATATAATGTGCATGTGATCAAAGATCGAGAAAATCACAGAGGAAAGATCTAAGCATCTAAGCGGTGTGAAGCATTTTCATTACAATGTTCCTTCCAGAAGTAACTGCGATCGTTTATTCTTCATCTTAACACTGGGGTGGTAAGATCACCCTCGTGGTGCCCCATTCAAATGATCTCATCTCTCATCCATAGCCCTTATTGGGGAACAATGATATTTCATCAAGTTTCGATGCTATTAAAAGAAAATCTTCACACTGGAAACATCACGTTGTGGATAGCTTCTCCTTGAAAGAAGTGTTATGATTGTGCTCAGCAATTCTCTTGAACAAATTAAATTCATCTCACCGAAGCGAACAACTTTTAAAATATACAGAACTAACACAGTTAAAATGTCGAGTTCTGTAAATATAGTCCATCCTCTCCGCTATCACTTCTCTACAGAATAATTCTGAGTCTGATTGCGTACGTTTGAAATTCAAACATCCTTTCCATCTCACTTCTGTGTGTATTTATTTCATTATGGTCTTGAAGGACATCACAGCCCTGAATATAGATTTGGTTGAATAATGACGATATGTATACAGTATCACTAATTGTAGAGAAAACTAGAAATCATCATATGAATTTCACAAAACGAATGTGGAAAATGAATATTTTTTTGGTTTAATATTATTATTGAATGATGGCTTCTGATTGGATGCCGAAATATTGTAATAATCATCACATAAACATAACTAGTGATGGAACGTTGAAAATTTTCAATTGCAAATTTACAGAAAATGTTCAATTCATTGTACATTTTCAATGCAAATTTATTGAAATTTTCAATGAAAATTTCCAATAAATGTTCAATTCATTGGAAATTTTCTATGAGTCCAATGAAATAGGCCTACAATGAATTCACTGAATTCATTCTAGGGATTTTTTTCAGAGATTTTCTCTAAAAATCGTTGGGTTTCATTCAATTGATTGAAAATTTTCAATGCAGAATCATTTAAAATTTCAATTTGAATGTGAGTGATTCGAATTTTCAGTGAAAATTTCCAGCATCTTTCCTCATTTACTTTTCAAATGGGACATTACAAAGGAGTACTGGTCCAACCTAAATTTAATTTATTTTCCCTATCCTTGACAATTGTATCTAAATGCAAACTGCAAATGCATGTAGTGGTTCAGCAAAACATTGCAAAGAGTGAATTAAAACGCCAACTTCTTCTGTAACAACACACGAACCAAAAACAATCGACTTGAAAATAAATTTGAAAATTTTCAAGCTATTGAAAATTTTCATGAAAATTTTCAACGAAAAAAATGTTCATGAAAATTTACATCACTAAACATATTAACTATCACAAACTCCAATCATTCGCACGTATTTCTGTTACTATGGTGACCAACTCATATTACATTGAAACTCGTAAACTCTCGACCATTTACATGAGATATGAAATGCACACACATAATATTACGTATCATGTGATGTACACCAATACAGACGCGAGACATAATATCATGTATGTATTACAACCAGTATTCATATATTCGCGTATGCAATGAGAATATGTTTCAATACGAACCAATCACAAAGCTTGCTTTTACTTTGATCACACAAGCACAAACAAAACCAGGGAGAGGGAGAGAGAGAGAGAGAGAGAGAGAGAGAGAGAGAGAGCGAGAGAGAGAGAGAGAGAGAGAGAGATAAAGACAGAGGAACAGAGAGTGAGAGAGAGAGGAACAGAGAGTGAGTGAGAGAGAGAGAATGGAAATTAATTACACTCCTATCTTCACGCCTACATGCTCTTGTATGATACACTGTGCATGGTGTAAGCTGAGGGGCACGATCGACCGTCGCTCGTATCTACTAGCATTACCGATCGGGCGTGTCGGTCTGGCAATACGGTCATGAGCAACATTATTGCACTGGTTGTAAGCTAAGATTTTACGATATGCAATTAGGAATTTAGGATAGCTTCACATTGATTATAGAGATGTTACGAGAGAAGTTTACGAGCGACTGTCCCCCCTATTCCATACCACTAACGCGCGGGTGATGAAAATTAACTTTTTCAAAAATAATATCGAAACTTGATACAAAATCATTGTTCCCCTATCAGGGCTAAGGATGAAAGTAGGACAGTTTGGACGGGGCACCACAAGGACGATCTTACCACCCCATTTTGTTATTATTTTTGAATAAAAGCAATGAACTTTGGCACCAGGTCTACGCTGTCTGTGACCACACTAACTCACCGCGGAGAAAAGTCTTCATTGGCCGAAAGTCCGGAACACATTGTAAGTATAAACCGTTTTCGCGGTATATCCGGACACTACGAATAATCCAAATACACGATTGTTGGTATCTTTCACTTTGAAATTGAGCTCGTAGGCAATGGTCACTTCCAATGACAGCAGATGTAAAGTTCATTATTGTAGGAAGGATACAAAAAAAATGAAAAAAAACAAGGAGTGATAAGCCTGAATTAAGTGAAACTAAAACTGAAATAAAATAAGTGAAAATCTTGAATATAACTTCTCTATTCTTCTTTCTATTCACGCGAATAATGTACGAAAATTAATTGTTTTTGGCTCAGAATCTAAATCTTTGAGAATATATCTTCATGACTGACATGTGAGACTAGAAACGAATCAATGCTCCCGCGATAAGGTTGAGAATGACAGGGTAGGATCGTTCGGACGAGGCACTATGTGGTAATCCAAACACCACAAACACCATATAATTATTTAAAAAAAAAAACGTATTGAAGAATAGATAGAAATAATAGCAGAAAAATGTTGCAGTGATAGATCCACGGCTCATTATAGTTTCGATGGTATCGAATGAAATATATTTTATATGATCAAGGTGTGTAGAGTTTTCGATTATATTTCATCTGCGTTTGCCTAGTGTGTGAAAAAATCTCCAATTTCTCGATAAGCCAGAATACTGTTACGACTGAAGAAGTGTCGAAAATTCAAGCAATGTTTGGGTACCTTATTTCAAATCATTAGGAAAAAGCGTAACGTCGTGCCTCGGTAAATACAAAATATAAAAGATAATTCCTATACAGTGTTGACCTAGCTTGAATCTACTCTTCTTGTAGACTATCCCGATCGACCGTCTTCCATATACCTCAACATTAACCATCGGTAGTCTCGATCCACGAAATTAACCCTTTCTTCTCTCATCTATTTCTCTCATGCATAATACAAGTTGTCGGCTTTGTGAATCAAAGCTCCAATTTCCCAACGTCGCCCGAGTTCTCATTTGAATTTAGAACACTGTCAGTATCATCCCTTCAGTTTTCTTCACCCCCGAAGCGCTAGGCAATCCGCCATCAACGAAACAATTTTATGAGACAAGAGGGATGAGGTTTTTTCTTTTTTTTTATATTACCACTCACTATCGCATGCATGGAAGCAAATTATATCAAACACGAGAAAAGTAAAAGGAAAAACTATTAAAAAGAGATGGAAAATTTCAAACGTTTTTTTTGTACGGAAAACTGTGAGAGAGAGATGGGAAATTGCTAAAGTTTATTGTGAATTGTGTGGACGTAACTAAGTTTTTTTTTTAAATGGAAAATGATTATTTTCAGAAGACTCAGCGTGTATGTAGCTAGAATCACATCTGTATGAGAAAAATAGCCAAGCTGTTCTTATTCCCAACACGCCTCTAGCTAGACTGAACATGCATGAGTGAATTATGTATATTCATATAAAGCATACGATTCGCTATCAACTTCGAACGTACATTAATTAACGCACACACACACATTATATATATATATATATATATATATATATATATATATATATATATATATATATATATAGTACATATTAAAGTATATAAAGGCATCTCACCGCTGTCACTAATATGAATATTTTATATTACGTTTCTGTAAATCAGGCGAAGTAAACAGCTTGCATTTGAACGTTCTTTACTCTTCATTAATTGTAAATACTTATAGCCCAGAACACAACTATCTTCCAAATCCTGGCTAAAACTTAATCACAACTGATACAACAATCGTCATATGTTGACAACAATGGGCATGCGACTATTCTTGTCCTTTTAGTCACGGCCACTTCGAACATACGTTGTCACGATCCAGTTGACATATTGTGACTCAATCTGTCAATGAATCTACGCTACACACATATATATATATATATATATATATATATATATATATATATATATATATATATATATTTCTTTCTCTCCCCCCCCCCCCCCCCCGGAGAATACAAAAGCTTTCCCTCAACACAATCTCTGAATTCAACACTGTTATCTACAGAATTCAACATTCAAGAGAGTTTAACCATACAACTCCATGGTTAAACGATGCATCCGCGTCGTGAACTTACCCCCAACCCTCCTCATTACTATGCAACTAGTCTACATGATTGCATTCCACAGTCCGTTGTCACGATATCTAGCATTTATCTGCTGTCACGTATTTTCTGTTTTCAAAATTCTAGAGAAATCACTCAAGTATTCAACATATGCAGATTCAATTTCAGAACTACGTTTTTGCCTTCAGAGCGAAAATGGACGTTTTTCAGTTTCTCTTTGATCGTACATACGTTCAATCAGTATGACTAAAACTGGACGAGTATCAAAATAATTGGTTGGAAGAGTTATGGAAATCGATGAGTAGAAATACTGATTGGCATCTGTGTGTGCGACAATTATTCTCTACTGAATGAAACTCTCCATTCGCATGAATATCAAGTGTTGTGGATGATGATGAATATTCAAAACGAGAGCAATATATTATATACCTCCAGATAAAATGTAGAAAAAGTTGGGGTTTTCTTTTTAATCGTGGACAATATAATGATACCTTGGGAATGATCAAACAAGCAAGAGAGAGAGATATACGCATACAGAGAGAGAAGAGAGAGTGAGAGAGTGAGGGAAAGAGAGAGAGAGAGAGAGAGAGAGAGAGAGAGAGATATTGAGGAAAGAAAGACAGAGAAATACAGAGATAGAAAGATGGATAGAGAAAGAGGGATAGAGATGAATAGAGAGAGAGAGACAGACAGAGAGAGAGTGAGTGTATGTGTGTGTGTGTGAGAGAGAGAGAGAGAGAGAGAGAGAGAGAGAGAGAGAGAGAGAAAAGAAAATGCCCCCTAGTTTATAACGGTGAGTCTTTCAGTCCATACAGCATACATGCAACTTGGCAATTGTCTGGCAGCCCATGATCTTAAGAACATAATATAAATGCAAAGTACCCGAAACTAGCCAAAAAGAACATAAAATCCAGTGAATGATTTTCAAGACCTAACTAAAGACTTCCTTTTAAGACAATAAATAGGCGTATATTATACTCTTTTTGACTTTTCCTCTGTCATTAATGTCAGTGAAAATGTTTAACTTTCAGATTTCTTCTCACAGATATCTCACTGCATTGCTTTCTAAATTGCTAGACGCTCATTCAGGAATCTTTTGTGCGAAAGCAGCCAAGTTTTCTTCTAGATAACAGACATTCTGAGAGAAATCAAGCTTATATATTATGATGAAAGTTTGCCTGAGATGACTTTAGAAGTTATAATCTTAAGTTTATGGCTAAATTCCAGTTTAAGTTGAACGAGGAAGAGTAAATAAAATACCAGATACAACTTTCGGAGATAAACGCATGAGAAATCTCGCATTAATAATGTGTGAGGCTTATGGAAACCAACTAGAGTTGGTTCCAAAATAAGTTGGATACTTTTTCGAAACACAGAAATAACAAAGTATTAATAACATCGTTGAAAATTATATTTTGTATCAACATCGAAACTCGAATGTACTTCAAGGATGGAGTTTTGTATCCATAGTAACTGTCGAACTGAAGGTTCTTAATACTTGTGATACTTTTAAGGTACAAATTAAGGGTTAGAATGACCCGGTAGGATCGTTTGAACGGCGCACAACTAGGGTGTTCAGACAAACGAGAGCATACCATATAGGCACAGGCAAATTTGAATGAAGAAATATCATAAATGATTGCTAGACCGCTGTACTAGTACCATGTAGGCACCGACAAATTTGATCCAACCGGCACTGAAATGGCATTGAAGTTATCGGTATGCTAGCAATATGGTATAACTAGGAAAACGCCATATATGCGTTGTTAGACGAGCGGATAGTAATAGGGGTAAAAATGGGTAAAAACTGCTTCGAGTGGTACCAATTCAGCACATTTTATGTTTGTTTTTCAAAATGGCTGACCCGATCGAGCTGAAAATCTCCATAAATGTGTATCAGAATCTAACTCGACTTCACGCGAAATTCAATTTTTTGGGAAAATTAAAATATATTTTTTTCTTTCCGCTGTGTTATTCTAATGGGTATTTTTGAAATTTCTGAAATTCATAACAAAAAAAAAGTTACCACCCGATAATGCCTCAAAACTTTACAGATCTACGTAAGATGGAGAGCCATATAGAGAAAAAGTTTGAAGATGATAGCTGCAGCCGTTCGACCTGTGCAGAACCGAAAAATACATAAAAAATACGAATACCAATTTTTTTCATTATGTCAAATTGAATCCTCGCTAAAGCTCGTCTAACAATCTGAAGTTTTGTGTTTGCTGGTATACAATGAGAAATAAGAATGTAGACAGTTTTGTTGAAAAGGTGTTTGATATTTGATATTTCCAAAAAAAATCGAAATGACATTAGTTTATCTCCGAGAAGATGATTGTGTGATAATTCACTGTGTTGAGCTTCTTCGAAATACTAGTGAGCTAAGACGATCTGTTGCTTGAGACGTCCTCCCTGGAAACAACGTGACATAATATATTATCAGTACTCTCATTCACAGTTCTATCACAAAGAGTTATTCCTGTCCCCATCTTCATGATTCTCTTCAAATAGTGAAATTATAGTATTTATACAATTTTCAACCCTCATACACAAAGTACAATCAATAGAATCTATTTCTCCATGATTATATTGTCAATACCATGTACTATGTATATGTAATGTATATGTAATAAAAATAGGAATTTCCTAAACTAAATGACTTGGATGAAAGGATGTGTCCAAGGGTTCGATGAGAGCTTTTTGCTCCAAGTTTTCCACTTAGAGGGTCCAAGAAACTGTAACCACCCTTGAATCACAGAAGTTGGATGACAACTTGGACCACGTAAATAGGGCTTTACGGTCTTCCAACTAAACCCCACCCCCGGCTACCCTGCTTACCCTTCATCATCAACAGGATCATCCGCCGAATACGTTCGAGCACATTCACCATTCACGTAAGCAAATCCCTTGGCGCATCCGGCTCCAAAGGCACTGAATCCACCAACAGGTGTGGTCAACGCAGGAGGGAGGGTTCCGGAATCAGGGAGACGAGAACCAGGGCTACTGCAAACAAAATAATAACCTGTTGACGACCACAAGCCAGTGGTGGGTGTGGCTTATCGGTAGGTCATGCACTCAGGCTTATACAGAATGTGACCATTCAGAGATATCCAGACCGGCACATGTAGCGCAGTGGTTAATGCGCTCGCTTCATGTGATCCGGGAGGTGAGGGGGATTTTGAACCCAGTTCGATTCCCACCGCCAACCATCTTATCAGGGGTTTTTCATGGTTTCCCTCTGTAGTCTAGGTTAATGCCGGGATGGTTCCTACAATAAGTTGGCCATGACCGCTTCCTTCCCACAATCCTTCCCATTACCCAAGAACCTTCATCTCATCATCCCCTCATCTCATTAAACATCCATCCGACGCCATTAAATCTGCGCCATCATAACAGTGCGTCTTTAAACCCAATATATGAAAAAAGAGATACCCAGATTAGGATTCTGAAATCTCACATAGTGAACAGCTTATGCTTGATAACATCTTATGTTCGAGGAAACACAGATCTTTTCAATACCTTCAAGACGGTGTCACTAATAACTATTTACCTCTAATCACCTGATTGTCAGGCGTATATGCTTGAGAATACACATTTCTTAACCTATACGCCGGATGATTAGGCGATGTGGGATGAATGGTTATTACTCAGGCCTACACCGTTATGAAGGTATTGAATATATACATGTTTCCCTGCTTTCAGAATTTCGATATCTCATGCCGTTTAAAAGTTATCACCGAAACACTGTTCACCGCTAAATAGACTCCCATAGACGCTTATTCACTAGTGTTGAATTAAAAGAATACCTTCGTTCCCGTGATGATATCACTTATGAACTAATAAATAACTAGGAAAAAGCATTATCCAAAAAATCCTAATCGCTCTGACTGAACTGTTATTCGACTATGTGAAGACTGTAGATATAATCAACACAATAAGAGAACAATATTCTTACGCGGACTTCTCTTTCTTTTCCTTGCAAACAGTATTACAATTTGATTCGAGTATTTATATTGACATACTATATCTTCCAATGTACTCTATATGTATGTATAACTTGATTTTTTTTTAAATAAATTCATATATATATAAAAAAAAAAATTTGCAAAGAGAATTAAAATTTAATTTGAGTCTTTATATTGTTATATCTCTCAATGTACTGAACATGTGTATAACTTAATTTTCTTGAAAATAAAATCATATATGGAATTTAAAAAAAACGTCCTTGCAAACAGTTAACTCGAATTTGATTCGAGTCCCCATATTCTTATACTATATCTCCCAATGTACTGTACATGTATGTAAAACTTAATATGTTTGAAAATAAAATAATATCAAAAAATGAAAAAAATCGACTTGAAGAGCCAACTCACGTCAATGGCATCGTCCTGTACCCGTCTTCATCCGCCACGTATCGGTATCCTTGCTGCACACCATCCGGTGAATACCACGTGACTAGGCCCGTTACCATGGCAACTCTGTCGCCTGACGCAGTGATTCGCGTTGATCCTGATTCCGAGCGTGAAGTGCCGTCAGAGGTAGTGTATCTGAAGCGATGATGAGTTGAGATGAAAGTACAGTGTTGATAAAGATGAGGTATTGGAGAGGAAGTTGATTCAGGATTATATCACGGTTTTATAATGGTATTTATGGATGGAATATCATATGAAAAAAAAATATTATTTGTTATGTTTTTTTGAAAAAGGACCAATCGTGGAACTGTATCTGTAAGTGTATGTATATGTAACTGTGTAACTGTATAATGTGACTGTGAAACTGTATAACGTGAAACTGTATATGTAACTGTATAATGTAACTGTAAAACTGTACAATGCATTACGAGCACGCATACAATATGTTGAACCACCACCAGTTATTTCTGTGAAAGGAAAATTTCAAACAAATATCTATTGGGTCTCTGAATTATGTTCTTATATCGAATGGTGAAGAGATATTTGTAATCATCTTGATCTATATTATAATAGTTCAGGTTCCTTCTATCATTTTTCTTTTTCAATATATATATATATATATATATATATATATATATATATATATATATATATATATATGAATATTCGTCACACATTTACAATTTCTTAGTAAGAAGTTTACTTGAACTTACTTGAAAAAATAATTTCCCACAGTGTCATACATTTCTGATTCCGAGTCCACAAGTCCATAGTTTTCATCCTGGCTCACAGGACTGGCCGTTACTATGGTAACCAGTACAACAATCACGAGAAGAATCTGCCAAACACACTAATAACTTGAATATTGTACACCTGTTGTATCCTTCGACTTCCGAAATTGAATGACAAATTTAATGATGTTAACTTGAATATTGTACACCTGTTGTATCCTTCGACTTCCGAAATTGAATAACAAATTTAATGATGTTAGTTTATTACAATGTCATTCAATATTTCTACAATCAGGCAAACGCGGAATACGCGTTGTGAGATGAGCGAAACTCTACACACCTTGATCATATCACTGAATCACTGAATAATTATTTTCTTGGAAACGGCTTTTTCGATTCCAATAGGAGTGTGTGATAATGTGCATCATTGTTGTAGTTACGTTTAGGAAAATTTTGAATTCTGTTGAAAAATATTGATTTTCAAGATTTTTCCGCCCAGCCATTTCTTACGGGGTTTTTCAAATCTTTGAAATGGTTTATCTAAAAAGTGGTTCAGAATTGTGGCTCATAGCAAATATACGCGGCGTTAGCTTCAGAATATGTTTTCTGATTTCTGAATAAGACTATACCGATACGAACTGGAGCAATATCTTCAACAAGACTCGAATCCTCAAAGCCACAACGAGACTCTCTATTCATTCAATCAATCACAAATTTATTTCAGAAATATTCAATTGGTACACGACTGTCTTCTTCAGTGACTACTATAACGCCAACTTGACAAACTCACACATACAACTTGATCGATTTCATTGATCAATTATTTGATTCATTCTTTCTTGATCTATTTATTCTTGATTCATTCTTAGTTTATTGATTGTTGATACTTACCTGCCTATACATGATTGTTACCTGTTGCTCACTCGTTGCCATGGACACACTGACTGTCTGGCCACAACCACTAAGACGCCTTAGGCAGTCAATTATTAGCCTATGATCACGTTGTGAAGTTGGTCCTTTCTAATCTCACGGATTAGGAAGGCCCTTTAAAGGTTAGTTGTTTAGGATTAGCACGAGTCGAGTCTCGTCACCTTGTGCATACAGACATTATGTGGGAGATTGGGAGAGGTGTTGTGATGGGGGGGGGGGGAGGGGGGAAGTGCCACGGGGAGAAAGAGGAGGAATTTTATAATCACATCACTGCGATGGTTCATTTTTGGCATTGAAATTCATAAAGTGCCAGAATCACACCATGTAAAATTACGGAATCTTTCAATTTGCCTCAAGCTAGGTCAGGTTTTTTCGTTGTATCGAACTCTGGAAGTAAAATGGTAATTAAGACTCTTTAGACGAAAACTCGATCTGCTATTCACGACCAATGGGCTGCCACAATCGGCACAGATTATTCAAATAATTGAATATCATATATAGCTTTTGTACAGTTATGCTAATGGTGGAAATAAATCATGAAACAACAAATGGAAACTTATTGCTTTGAGGAAGTGAAACGCGAAATGTGTTATGAACATCAATGAGCCGTATGAGCCCACACCTGAAGTACAATGCAAGGAGAGAAAAATGAATATGATTGAAGCAATAATTGTTTTTTCTAAATATATCACACTGACGACTAATATTTGAATAGTATCGAAATCAGATCCATTTGGTTCAACAGAAAGCGTTCGGTCCGCGACGACTTGGTTATTTCAGAATACGTGACACTCACTGTCGGTATATATTTAATCAGCTTCGGGTCCATCACCTGGTTGAAGTGAAGCCACGACCAACACTGACCTGCACCAACTCAATGAACATGTCTGGACAGCTTGTGCTTGTCCATCTCTCTCTCTCTCTCTCTCTCTCTCTCTCTCTCTCTCTCTCTCTCTCTCTCTCTCTGAATGTCTTTCTCTCTCATTCTACCTCTCTCTCTCTCTCTCTCTCTCTCTCTCTCTCTCTCTCTCTCTCTCTCTCTCTCTCTCTCTCTCTCTCTCTATATATATATATATATATATATATATATATATATATATATATATATATATATATATACAATTTTTCTCTCTCTCCATCTCTCTCCCTCTCTTTCTATCTCTCTCTCTCTCTTCATCTCTCTCTTTCTCTAACTCCCTCCCTCTCTCCCTCTCTCTCCCCCTCTCTCTCCCGCCTTCCCTCTCTCTCTCTCACTCTCTCTCTCTCTCTCTCTCTCTCTCTCTATATATATATATATATATATATATATATATATATATTTTTTTAATTTCTTTCTCTCTCTATCTCTCTCTCTCTCTCTCACACACACACACACTCCGGTGTACACGATGGTAAACCTGCATATGTTCCTGAAGGGGATTCAATGCCAGCTATAACCATATGATCGACCCAATAAATGTGATTCTGTTTTTACGAGATTATTTATATCTTTTCTGCGACATTTATAGCAAACTGTCTCGTATGTCATGTCCACTAGACCGAGTGACAGTCCCAGATATGTTCTCTATTCCTGTTGTTTCTTCGATTGTTCCCGGAGCGAGGATGTTTTTTCAGGAATTGCACTAAGAAACTTTATCGAGAGTGTCAGTATGAGGTGTCTACATCTCCACGATCTCGATGAAGCTTCGTATTTCATTCTCAGAGAGAGAAAGTGTTTCTTGTCGACCAGATTACAAATGAATATATATAGGATAAACTGAGAAAATATGGAGTACGAGGAATTCTGTCGATGAACCATTCGTAGTCTATCATTTTTTGACTTGAAATATAATTTTAAACTTTTGTTTATGCGTGAATGACAAAATCAAAATGTAACAAAAAAAGTTTCAACAAGTTCCATGAAATCATACCAACGATAATAATTGTTGACCTTTGGGATTCCTCGATTCGAGGGTTCGCTCTCGCACGTTTGCGAATCGGGCATTCATTGCTCACGCACGTTTTTCCGTTCACACCAGAAAACAATCAAGGTCAACAATCACACCTTTCTGAGGCACATGCATATGACACATGTATCTGATTTCCCATTGCCGCACTTTACAACTTCCAACATTTGTCCGCCTTTACCAAGTCACCTTCGCGGTCGCACAAGCAATCTGCGCCCGGCAACTGTTTCTCATTGCCGCACTTTACAACTTCCAACATTTGTCCGCCTTTACCAAGTCACCTTCGCGGTCGCACAAGCAATCTGCGCCCGGCAACTGTTTCTCATTGCCGCACTTTACAACTTCCAACATTTGCCCGCCTTTACCAAGTCACCTTCGCGGTCGCACAAGCAATCTGCACCCGCCAACTGTTTCTCATTGCCGCACTTTACAACTTCCAACATTTGTCCGCCTTTACCAAGTCACCTTCGCGGTCGCACAAGCAATTTGCACCCGCCAACTGTTTCTCATTGCCGGACTTTACATTTGTCCGCCTTTGTCAAATCACCTTCACGCACGCACGAGCAATAATGAGGTGTTGACCATAAAACACATATCATTACAATGTACTAGACATGACGATAAATACAACAGCTAGGAAGTGCAGATTCAATTTCAAAAGTTTTGGCTGATGAGAGTAATGTTAATGACAAAAGTATTCATTTTCTCAAAGGAATCTAATTTAACAGATGAAATTTAATTTGATCCACATACTAATATATCAGCATTCGTTCTGGAAATGGTAATTCTACACTATTAGTATCAAAGTACTATTTTGTCACTATTCTATTAGGTCCTTCTTCATCCTTTAGTATCCCAATATTATCACAAACTGTCGGGGATAACCCCCATCATTTCACTAGAACCACTTCCTTATCCGTTATCGTCGACCGCACGCCTCAAGTTGTATTCGCATTGAACGGAACGAAGCTTCACACAGGTATAAACAACTCTTCTGTCCTACGTCACGTGATCTAAGAGCTTGGACCAGTGCCATACAAGATACTCCACACAAATCTGACGTAACACAACACAATCATCGTAAATCAGTGACACAGATGAACCTCTTTGACTTCATTTCCTTTGACTTCGACTGTATTTCACTGGAATACTATTAACAAAGGCAGCCTCTATTCAACAGACCGTCGGTCTATGTCACCACATGGGAACGTTGTTGTTCTTACGCGCAGCCTAAACTAGCCCAAATCCACCCAATTCAACTAACCTAATCAAACAAACATCTCAAGCTAATTTGATGTAAATTGAAATCAATCTCAAACCTCCTTACGCTCCGACGAAACGTACAAAGTCTATGTGCAGCTAGACTTGGATACATCGTGACCCGTGTTGGGCGTTGTTGTTGTTGCTGTTGTTGTTGTTGTTGTTGTTGTTGTTGTTGCGAGTTATCGAAATTGACGAAATATTACCTGATCTAAGATACATTATATACATTCGTATTGTGAGATATTAACTCCTTGATGAGGAGAGTATTGAACAAGAATACTAGGAAAATACTCACTGGAATCTATATTAGATGCTTAATTGCTCATAACTAAATGAGGGTAAGGGGGAGGGGAAGAGCGCCAAAAATTGTATCCTTTCGGGCCGCAAAATGTCTTGACAATGTTAACGCTCAAGAATCTAGATTATTTTTTCTGTCTCTTAACACCTACAATATTGTTACCTCTTTCAGACCTCTATAATTATCATTCGGATGAAATCGAATCACATTGTTGAGATACTTCGATAATGAATGGTGAATCTCCACTTTCAAATTGTCAGTTTCGATAATACTGTTCGATAAATATAGTCGAACAATTGAGCGTAGAGTTTTTCTAGAAACTCATTTTCAATGCCTTCGCCTATTATTTGATACACCAAGAAATATGTAATCTGAATACTGACAAATATACGAACTTCTAGATTTCGTTGATTGTGCAGTTTCAAGAGACAATCTTGAAAAGTAATCTGAAAGTACATCTTCAAAAAACTGAAAGTGACTTCCAGACACAATATCAAATTAATACCAAATTCTCTAAAAAAATCACGGAAGATGTAGAGTAAATATAGATGGCGTGAATTATTCAAACTGAAAATCAAACAAGCTGAAAGAAAAGAAAGCTGTAATCACACCCAGTATACGTGTATATAGGATTCTGTCAAAGTGTCAAGTGAAAACGTCACTCATTGTTGAAAGAGACAGACAAGAATGTCCACCAATTGACATCAAGCAGAGGATACGTATACAAAATTAAGCATGATAACCTGATGCCTATATATATATAATATATATACAAATTAAAATACACACTTCAATTTTTAAGTCAGTTTATTATGAAACGATTATGCTACTAATTCATAATAATATGATAAGACGTAATTGCAATGTAACGGGTACCGGTAGTGTACTCTCGACTGATCCATATGTAATTGACTCCAATCCAGCCACTTCTGACATTTGAGGTGTCACTAACCAGGATTCACGGGCAGAATGACAAATAACAATACTAATGAATAACATCTAGATTTTTTACCCTTAGTAATAAATAGTGAATTCCTGATACTTTTTAATTTTCACAGATATATCAATACCCAAAATACAAGTTTCTCAAGAAAAACATTATAGTGCTTATATCTCGGGGGGGGGGGGGGGGAAAAGACGAGCCGCGGGGGGGCAAAGCCCCCCCCGCAGGTATGCCTGGATTCAACACTGTGTGTTGAGTCTACCAGTTCTCTGTATTGCTATGGCAACGATTGTTTCATTCCTTACTTGACAAAGACTATACGAAAGACGAAGGTTCCGATCGACAGTCACCTCTATCTGACACCACTAGCGCCGGGTAGTTCCGAGCCTCCTCCCTCCTTTCATACAAAATAACTAATTACAACCTCTCAATTACAGTAATTAATTGGTACTCACAGCAATGTATGATGAGTCCCGGCAGAAGAAGAATAAGCAACGATGACGTAAGCGATATCCATTGATGCGTTGTGATTGGTCGATATCTCACTCTCATGACGTCATATTAATCCTCACACGTATGTTTTACCAGCCATCTCTGACGTCACTAGTTATTACTCTTAATTAAGCTCCCCTTTCAACGCACTTTGTAATTAATTACGCTTGAAACGCAAGCTGAGTGTAATTAATAGCGATACAAAAACAGAAAATGTTGACTATGAAATATAAGTATTTTGAGTTCTGAAACGCAGGATCTAGTCGTTAAATCCCTTTAAATTAGACCAAAAGTTCTCAACCTCATACAGGCTCTAGATCTTCATTGAACGAGTACAATGTCTTTAAATCATCCTAAAAGTTTCTTAAACCACACAATTTCCGTATATAATTATAGTAGTTTGAAAATACACACTGATTAATAGCTATAACTATTTTATACTTTCATACAAATTCAGATTAGGTATTAAAATATTGTCCGACACAGTTAACACTGATTCTAATAAACTAAAATTAGTTACTCATCAAAAATACAATAACATTCATAGATAATATTTATTATAAGTTGTAAAACCAGGTATGATAATAATATTTGTCTATTGAAAAATATTTACTGACTGAAAATCACCGATGTCGTAAATGTAAATATACGTTGGTGAAGTCAAGTTTACGCGTGTTATGTCAACAAAGTCGCGCTTCTTACTGAACCGGCTGCAACGCTTCTCTATCAGCTGTGGACCATGGAGTAACCATGGCAACCGAGAATAACACCCCTCCCCCTCGCCGTGATAACGACCCCCCCCCCCCACCAGCCCATTCACAGGGCTCATGCGCTTTGTTGTTCTCCACCGAGACGTGTTAGAAACATCCCCTAGGTCGTATTTATACTATTCAAAACTGTGTTTGGATTTATTTACAAACATTATAGATGGTATTTTGTGAATTGGTCTTTAGAGATGTTTGTTTTTTTTCGTTTTTTTTTTTGTTGGTACTACATGTGTGAGATTGCTCTTTGACGGGATGATGCGTTAAGGGTGTGTCAAAAGAGGATTGAGTAATGATGTGAATAGAATAAATGTTGTTTGTATTCAAATTAAATGTTTGTTTCGTGAAGGGAATGTGTCAAGAGAAGTCTTTGATTCACACTTGAGAAGTAGGGGTTGTTGGAATTGTGAAAATAGTGTGAAGTTGATGAATTTAGATTTTTGAAAGGACCACGGACATGTTTTAGAGATGAGTTAGTTTTTTACAATAATCTTTTTTTTACGAATTCCGAATATAGGAGCAGTACAGTTATTTATAATGGTAATGAATATTCATAATTGAGATCACTAAATCTCGAACATGAAATTTGAACAAATACTGAAATACACATCTAAAGAGAGTACGTATTAAATTTTCACAAATACAAATTCTACTTTCTAATAATAACTAAGATCTATTGACGTAGTTGAATGATGAATTACATGACCGCGGGATGGTCGACCATGTCGGGAATCGAACCCTGGATTCCCGAATGATAGTTCAGCGAACTAGCTTGTGGTCCACCCTTCTCAGTAATATCAATCACAGATGAAAGGTGTGCTTCAAGACATGTCACGAAATATCAAATAAATGTTACCAATCTCTTCTCACCCCTCACCTGTAGCTCCTAACTTCGCATACCACTCTTAAGCAAAAAGTGCATGCTGGATTGTGCTGCTACTGAGCGGTCACTCCAGTGGCGAACACAGGTACTAAATGCAGATACAGGCACGGGAGCTGAAAGCGTGCACAAGGATATTCCACCAGAGCTGTCTTTGTGGTGTTCGTGTATTTTTTTTCCCAGGGTAATAATAATAACTATAATCATTATCTTCATTCAATTGAGCATTATAGTGTTGTATGAGATGTGAAAAAAAATACAAATATGCTAGAGAATGCATCAAACATGTATAAAAAAAGAGTCGTAAGTATGTAGAAACGAATCAAATCAAACAGCAGTCATTCAAATTATTTATATGTCAAATGTTTAAAATTGAATGTACATAAATAAATAGCAATTTAAGCAAAAAAACAGTTCAAAACAAGAGAGACAAAAAAAAAGATAAAGAGAAAAATATAATATATTGCTCAAAATATTGGTTGCTGGTGATCATATACTTATCTGAATGTTGAATAATATTCCGATTCAAATAAAAGGAGAGACTCGCATCTCATTTAATTTGACATATTATTACAGTATTGATATGAGTTTGTAATTGTGTTTGTTTCACTAGAATACGGATCTAATTAGATATGTGTTTTCCCTACGGTGATTCGAATCTACAAAAACAGAAATTAATCAATTTCTAGATAACTATTTTTCCAAGTTTAACAACTACTATAAAATTATATACTGTTTCCTCATTCAATTGAACAAAAAAAAAATGAACAATCAATTATAAAGGACATTATAAGTTAACAATAAACTATTCAACAAATTACTCTTTCAGGAAACAATTGCTCCACTACTGGTATATACACTATACTTCAATTAGTTTGAGCTAGTTTATAAATCTACTTACATTCATATTTATAGTTTCACATTACTGTTTTATTGTGTTTGTTATTGAGAATGTTGTACTGTATTTAATTGTCTTGTATCTTGTTTTCATAGAATGCGACTGCATCGTTTAACTGCACAGTTATATCAAGATGACGTGTCGGAACTAGCGATCGATAATAACAGTAGATAGGGGAGACAGTCGTTCGGCGTCTGCACGTTTCATTGAGGGTTGATTGTGGACTTATTGGTCGTTAAAAGTGAAAGATCAGTTTTACGTTTCAATTTTCATGACGGAGAAAATTGATATCTGTAGAATGAACATAATCATTGAAATAGTAACATTCAGTTTTATACGAGAACGCTCTCCAGTTAATTATTATTGTATCAATAATGTTCAATAGTTTGATTGGATACATGCATTCATGTAATATAATACTTTTCTCATTATATTCGATTAATTGGTCTATGGATTGTTTCTAAAGGGCATACTCTTGATCGATCAAATAAGATTCAATCAGTATATCATTTACTATATCTAATTTTACTTTACATATTATTTATATTTATTTATATATATATATATTTAATTTTACATTTACTAATTAGTATATCATATATATTGTTTCATAGATTCAATCAGTATCAGAGATTCAATCAAATAATGATGATATCAACTTCTCCAGTTCTAGAGAAAACTAGAAAAAATGAAAATAATTCAACAAATTATCGGTGATCATTTGTCCTCCATTTCTTGATTCTGTTTATGTTTCGATACAGAATCGGTTGTCAGACTCATGGGCATCGGATTTTATGGACGTATTTCACCTATCCTTACTTCATCGTTCCATTATAATAACCCGCTCATTCGTACCCCCGTATAACCTAGCTCTTGGTGGGGTCTTTAAGCAGTATTAAAATAAAACAAAGAATTGAAGGAGGGAAACCAGTGAGATAAAACGTGTTGAAATGAGAGAAGGGTGAGGAGGGAGGGGGAGAATTGACATGAACCAGGTCTATAGAATCGATGGAACGGTATAACCTATAATTCCACATGAATAACTTGTATTCATGTACCAAATTGAATATATATATATATATATATATATATATATATATATATATATATATATATATATATATATATATATGTGTATATATAAATATATATATATATATATATATATATATATATATATATAATATGGTTTCAATCATATATCTTTTGTGCTTTTCGTGACAAACAGAATCCAATTCTGTTATTGGTTGAGATTAAAGATTGCCAGACGGGACACGGCCGTCTAGCTGGCAGATGGATGTTATCAGCCGTCGAATCCAGTGGGCCGTGATATTTAATACTAGAGACGCTCGACTAGACGGCACTCGGCTGTGTCACGCATTCTCGCCAAACTCGGTTACATTTCTACTTAAACAATCTTCGTCGATGCTGCGATTTAAGTGTGTGTGGGTGGGTGTATATATATATATATATATATATATATATATATATATATATATATATATATATATATTATATATACTGTAGCCATCAGGTTGGGTTTTGAACCAATAAGTAGATAAGTAGGCTGTAACTTATGAGGTGGCTTTGATGTTTTAAAAACCATTGGTGTTTATAGCTCTCGATCACATTTCTTGTTAATATCTCGCTAATCTTGAGCTAATGCTGCATTTTCGTATAATTCAACAACGAAGTGAGACATGCCAAGTGTCTCTATTCAGAATCTGATGACAATACCTATTTTACTTCTCAATTCCAGAAAAACGAGACTATATGCGTATATATATATTCATTTTCATTATCTTTTCTCTACACCAATTTAGTTTTTCACAAGACGAACGACATTGCATGATCTAAACTAAGCTCGTATTTCAAGAAGAACTAACGTAGTGGAAAGTTAATGAAATACGAGATAAATCTTGTTGTTAAAGTTGGATGCTGGATCATCGACTTAATCCCGTCTTAATCTCATCCTAGAGTTGAAGGTTCGAGCTCAGATAATAATCGAATCGCAGAATCAAATTGTCTTGTATCGACATTCTTATATCGATTTGATACGAGATCGATATGTCGATGAGAGAGGCTATCATAATAACAGTAATCATAATTACTAGGCGAACGCAGAATACGCGTTGCAAGATGAGCGAGATGTCTATGAAGTGAAATCTGAAACCCTACACACCTTGATCATATAAAATAAACTTCGTCCAACGAATCTAGAGAGCCGTGAATTAACAATGCAACATTATTCAGCTATCATTTCTATCTATTCGATGAATGAAGAACATTTATTACATTATTTTCTTCGAAACGGCTGTTTTAAATTGCATACACATTTCTAATTATGTGTACCACTTTTTTACATTTGAATAGAATTTGAATTATATTGGTTAGATTCTATTTTTCAATTTTTTCCGCGGTCAGCCTAATCTTATGGGGTTTTTAGAAACTTTGAGATGATGTTTCTGAAAAATGGTCCGACAGATTTGACCCAAAAACTACAGAGTTCCAAGTTGGATAAGTTTGCGTAAACAGAAAATGTTTCATGTCGATCGGTCAAACCGTGCGAACCGTGCTTACAAACAAACAAACAAACAAACAAACAAACAAACAAACAAACAAACAAACAGAGAAACAAAGCTCCGTAAGAGTAGAATGGAAATCTTCGCTAACGCTCATCTAATGAACACATTTGTGTTGCTGTATCTGAGTTATTATTTGGGTTATTTAGCTCATTTGGAAAAGGAACATTCGATTTTTGCATGTGCTTCTCGCTTCCAATTGTCTCTGATGTATTATGTGATTCAGTTCGAAGGGACAGGGATTTCAGATCGTGATATAGGATCGAAATATTTCAACCTAAATATTAAAAAATAACAAAGTCATTTTATTAGTTCTAATTCTAGTAAATACAATAAAGATTGTCATAATCCTAACGAAAAAAGTCCAGTGTTAGAATATTGGGTTAAATAATTCTGTAGTCACTTCATTAACGAGGCGTTGATTTTACTCATTCGTGAACCGTTTGTTATATAACTGGCCATTGGACGTAAATGTTATGATTTTTGTACACATATAACAATAACGAATTAGTGAAATGAATGGATATACGATATTTTTAAGTACAATCTAATTTCTACTGCAACAAAACAAACACAAAATACTCTAGTGTGTTAGTAGAATGGTTAACATAGGTTATATATTATAATTTATTGAATTTGGCAGTGTTTTTTTAGACTTCTTTGCTAGGATAAACTCTTGCTTCACATTATTAATGATTTCATCAGTGATGATTGAAGACTCAATACCTGGAAGCTAGAAATTTGGAAATATAGAAACAATTCAACTGACGTTGACCCGACGGATTGACACCAAAATCGTTGAAAGATCAAGTTGGTAGCAGGTCAAATCTGAATCCTGCAAAAATTACTACGAAGAAATCAGAGAAATCGATATTATTGGTATAGGCTTCGAGAATATCAAATTTCCAGTATGTTTGGATCATATTTCAGTTTAACGTTTCACTGTTTTTCTCGAATAAATTTTCACAATTCAATGGTATAAATATCTGATGATTCCTCCAAAAATGTGTGTAGATTCATCCCACACTCGAAAAATTATAAAATGTATACTAACAATTCGAAAATTCATGAAATATGTTACTGATACATCGTTATGTTATAGAACGTGCATTTCAAATTGAACACGGTAAACCATCCTGATTGGTCGGCGCATTCGGCTTACAAATCTTCGTCCTCCCATTGGACCCAAACACGACATTACACGAAAACGTGAAATAGCCACAAGTCGACGACTTCGTGTAATACGTATGCGTGTACTTCTTGTTATCGTCCACCTTACCATTCTTATCCAACTCCCCCGTCACCGACTTCGTCACCGTCACAAAACTATCCGGCGTACGACCCTCCTCACCACTCTGTCCGTTCCGCACATGCGCACTATTCCTGAACACTTTACCACCCTGCAAGGAATACCCTCCTTTCACCGAAAACGATCTCTCCCCTCCGCTCCTCACTCCAGAATTACTGCTGTAGTACGGTCGTCCAGATTGTCCCTGATTACCAACAGGAATGTTCATATGGTGAGGTTGATACTTATTACTCGGTAAAGATACTGTTTGACTTTGAGATTGAGAACCGTGAGGGGCACGCGCTGATGTGGAGGGATTTCCAGCAGCAGAAGTAGTCACTTTCCCTCTGAATCCTGATGGAATGACGTAACCGGGAGAACCGGGAATAGTAGTTCCCGACTCGAGAACATCTCCAGGTGACCAGTGACGTCCGTCATCAGATTCCTGGACAACTTTAGCGTCTCCAACCAACGAACCTAATACAACGTGTTGCCGTTGAGTCGGCACTCGCCCCGAGTCCTGGTTCTGATCCAGACCAAAACCATTCTGATTTGTTTGAACAACGTGTTGATTGCTGACACCGTAACTACCCTGTTGGAATTCTTTCCCAGTTGTGCCCGTATTCCCGTGTTGCGCTTCTATATTGTCGTATTCCTCGTCATCGTAATCCTCCTCGTCGTCGACGTTATCCTCATCGCCACCACCTCCAGGACTGCTGTGCGTTCCTCTCCCTAACAGTTGTCCGACGGGACTCTTCGACGGCGTGGTCGGCTTCGTTTCTAGATTAGCCGTATAGCTACTTCCTTGTTGTGTATTACTACCACCATACTGGGTACTGCTGCCACTTTGATGGGAACTGCTAGTTGTTCGGTGACTAGCCACCTGTTGCGTACTGCTGCCACTCTGTTGGGATCGACCTTGCTGGGAACTACTTCCACTCTGCTGTGAACTACTACCACTCTGCTGTGAACTACTACCACTCTGCTGTGAACTACTACCACTTTGGTGAGAATTACCACCGGTTTGGAGTGTACTACTACCACTTCTCTGACCGTTCTGATTATCGATGCTGGATATCGGTACATATCCCGGCAGAGGATCAGTCCTCGTCAGTCTGGACGGTTCACTATCCTGTGTCTTCGAGGAACTTGCCAAGAGGTTGCTACTCGTACGATTGGTACTAGCAAAGTCTTTGTGGTCACCGAACGGGGCGAATACTGCGATGGGTTTGAATGGCGTCCCGGTTCCAGGATTGAATCCTGCTTGTTGACTGGCGTCTCCTTTACTCCCGGATCCTGCTTGTGCGGAGCCGGTGTAGGAGATGCCGTAACGATAGGAACCGTCGACCTGTGTCTGTGATTGGCCAGAGTAGGTGCCACTCTGCGCGGAAGCAGTGCCACCACCACGATAAGGGATCTTCTGCGATGTTTCGGTCTCGGACTCGTTTTGGTAGGGTTTGAATCCGATCTGAGCTTGGCTGTTGGTGCTGCCTGGACCCTTGGCTTGGGATTCAGCCATTCCTCCCTGGAGACAGAACGGGACGTGGTCAATAATAATGATAATAATAATGTGAAACTTTTAATCATTGGAGAGAGATGTTTTTGCTCGAATGTGATGGAATTTGATTCAGCTTTGAAATTCAACTTCCAATAATAATTTTGAAACGTTATTTCAACAGTGACTTCATTGTAATATATTTACTCATCAATTTCAATACTTGACTTTTTAGATTCTAGATATTTATGAAATCGCATCCACAATTTTCATGAATTCACATGTATATATTTGTGTGTATATTTCAAATACTGTGTGTGATTTTCATCTCATTCTTTCAAAATATTATATTTTAAATTGTTAATCCACTTGGTCGGAAATGGAAATGAATGTATGAATGTTTGAATGACATTGAACATTAAAGTTACTCAAGGTGACAGAATGATGGACATGCTATGAAGTTCAGATAATTATACAAAATATTAATTAGTTCGTGAGAACACACGAATAGTTCAAATGATCGTTATCTAAAAAAACAATGTTATCACACACAAAATCTAGCCACAGATCGTAAACATACAATAACCAATTGCGAATGTTTATATGACAGTATTTTCAGAATAACTCCTCTGAATGATGCGAAGCATTTTTCATTATAATTAACAAACGACAAGCTACTATATGAGTCTATACATGGATAGACCCACATGGGATTATGGGATTAGTCTCACAAAATACGAAACACTAATTAATATACCTTCTTATCTGAGAACGAAATTAGTGCGACGGGGTGAAATTCATTATCAAGACTTACCAGAAGCAACAATCAATTTGAGCATTATTGACAAAATTTGTCGAGTATCAAGTCTTGGATAGTGTCGGTTGATAACTCGGAGAAGATACATTAAATTTGAAAAATTTCAGACGTTTCCACGTGAAAAAAAAACAAGAAAAAATTAAAATTATCACCAACTGATGTTTAAATTGACTAACCTGCGAGCCAGCCTGTACTTGAGTATTGGTAGCATGATTCCAGCCTCCACTCTGCGCCGCCGACGACAGCGCCCCCGTTTCCGAGCCCAGCTGCACTTGCGTCTGCGTCTGTCCGGTGCCGCCGCGCCCCATCGCCGTGCTGGACGCGCCCTCCTTGCCGCCCGTCACCTGCGACTGCGCCCCCCTGTCGTCGTCACCGGTCTGCGCCTGAGCACTGAACGAGCCCGACCCGGTGTACGTGCCGCTCACTTGCGCCTGCGCCGTGCCCTGACCCACGCGACCTTGTGACGTAGCCACGGCCTTGAGCGCTTTGTCGTCCTGAATGACGGAACTCTGCGCCTGAGAGTCTCCAGCTTTGGCACCGGTCGAGCCACCGGGTCTCACGGCAAGATTGTCTGGACCTCCTGGGTAAACTCCGGTGGTTCCGGGGCCGCCTACAACAGAACCTGGAAGGTACCCAGTTCCACCGACTTGTCCATATCCAGGTCCACCAACTTGGCCAGGTAGGTATCCAGGTCCGCTAACTTGGCCAGGTCCATATCCAGGTCCTCCAACTTGACCAGGTCCTCCAACTTGCCCAGGGCCGTATCCAGGTCCGCTAACTTGCCCAGGGCCGTATCCATTTCCACCAACTTGGCCAGGTCCATATCCAGGTCCATATCCAGGCCCACCGACTTGCCCAGGTCCGTATCCAGGTCCACCAACTTGGCCAGGTCCGTATCCAGGTCCACTAACTTGACCAGGTCCATATCCAGGTCCTCCAACTTGACCAGGTCCTCCAACTTGCCCAGGGCCGTATCCAGGTCCGCTAACTTGCCCAGGGCCGTATCCATTTCCACCAACTTGGCCAGGTCCATATCCAGGTCCATATCCAGGCCCACCGACTTGCCCAGGTCCGTATCCAGATCCACCGACGTGTCCAGGTCCGTGTCCAGGTCCGCCAACTTGGCCGGGTCCATATCCAGGTCCATATCCAGGTCCACCGACTTGTCCGGGTCCGTTAACTTGACCTGGTCCATATCCAGGTCCACCAACTTGACCAGGTCCACCAACTTGGCCAGGTCCGTATCCAGGTCCACCTACTTGGCCAGGTCCGTATCCAGGTCCACCTACTTGGCCAGGTCCGTATCCAGGTCCGCCAACTTGACTTGGTCCATATCCAGGTCCACCGACTTGTCCAGGTCCTTGTCCAGGTCCGCCAACTTGACCAGATCCACCAACTTGGCCGGGTCCGTATCCAGGTCCACCAAGTTGTCCAGGTCCGTATCCAGGTCCACCAACTTGGCCAGGTCCGTATCCAGGTCCACCTACTTGGCCAGGTCCGTATCCAGGTCCACCTACTTGCCCAGGTCCGTATCCAGGTCCGCCAACTTGACCAGGTCCACCAACTTGGCCGGGTCCGTATCCAGGTCCACCGAGTTGTCCAGGTCCGCTAACTTGGCCTGGTCCATATCCAGGTCCACCAACTTGGCCAGGTACATATCCAGGTCCTCCAACTTGACCAGGTCCGCCAACTTGGCCAGGTCCGAATCCAGGTCCACCAACATGACCAGGTCCGCCAACTTGGCCAGGTCCGAATCCAGGTCCGCCACCTTGACTAGGTCCGAATCCAGGACCACCAACTTGGCCAGGTCCACCAACTTGGCCGGGTCCACCAACTTGTTCGGGTCCGAATCCAGGTCCACCAACTTGGCCAGGTCCGTATCCAGGTCCACCAACATGACCAGGTCCAAATCCAGGTCCACCAACTTGACCAGGTCTGTAGCCAGGTCCGCCAGGTTGACCAGGTCCGTATCCAGGTCCACCATCTCGCCCAGGTCCATATCCAGGCCCACCAAATTGGCCAGGTCCAAATCCAGGTCCACCCACTTGACCAGGTCCGAACCCAGGTCCGCCAACTTGGCCAGGTCCAAATCCAGGTCCACCAACTTGCCCAGGGCCGTATCCAGGTCCACCAACTTGGCCTGGTCTGAGTCCAGGTCCACCAACATGACCAGGTCCAAATCCAGGTCCGCCACGTTGACCAGGTCCGAATCCAGATCCACCAACTTGACCAGGTCCGTAGCCAGGTCCGCCAACTTGGCCGGGTCCAAATCCAGGTCCACTAACGTGGCCAGCTCCGTCAACTCGGCCAGGTCCAAATCCAGGTCCTCCAACTTGTCCTGGTCCACCGACTTGCCCAGGTCCGTAGCCAGGTCCACCAACTAGACCAGGTCCGTATCCAGGTCCACCAACTTGCCCAGGTCCGTAGCCAGGTCCAACCACTTGCCCAGGTCCATATCCAGGTCCACCAACTTGGCCAGGTCCGTATCCAGGTCCTCCAGGCTGACCAGGTCCGCTAACTTGGCCAGGTCCGAATCCAGGTCCACCAACTTGGCCAGGTCCAAATCCAGGTCCACCAACTTGACCAGGTCCGCCAACTTGTCCGGGTCTGTATCCTGGTCCTCCAACTTGACCAGGTCCACCAACTTGACCAGGTCCGTATCCAGGTCCTCCAACTTGTCCTGGTCCGTATCCAGGTCCTCCAACTTGTCCAGGTCCGTATCCAGGTCCTCCAACTTGGCCAGGTCCACCAATTTGACCTGGTCCATATCCAGGTCCTCCAACTTGTCCAGGTCCGTATCCAGGTCCACCAACCTGCCCAGGTCCGTATCCAGGTCCACCAACTTGACCAGGTCCACCAACTTGTCCGGGTCTGTATCCTGGTCCGCCAACTTGACCAGGTCCACCCACTTGGCCAGGTCCGTATCCAGGTCCTCCAACTTGGCCAGGTCCACCAATTTGACCTGGTCCATATCCTGGTCCTCCAACTTGTCCAGGTCCGTATCCTGTTCCACCAACTTGTCCAGGTCCAAATCCAGGTCCACCAACCTGCCCAGGTCCGTATCCAGGACCACCAACTTGGCCAGGTCCACCAACTTGTCCAGGTCCGTATCCAGGTCCACCAAGTTGACCAGGTCCATATCCAGGTCCACCAACCTGTCCAGGTCCGTATCCTGTTCCACCAACTTGTCCAGGTCCGTATCCAGGTCCACCAACCTGCCCAGGTCCATATCCAGGTCCGCCAACTTGTCCAGGTCCGTATCCTGGTCCGTATCCAGGTCCGCCAACTTGACCAGGGCCGAATCCTGGTCCGCCAACCTGTCCAGGTCCATATCCAGATCCGCCACCTTGGCCGGGTCCGTATCCAGGTCCGCCACCTTGTCCAGGTCCGTATCCAGGTTCACCTATCTGTCCTGAACCAGGTCTCCCCAGCCCTCCGCCTGGAAATCTTCCTGTGCCTCCTGGAAGTCTCAGCGGGTCGGGGGCCTGCGAACCGTCTAGGTACGAACCCTGGCCTCCTCCAGAGAATCTGCCAGGGAAACAGTCGTCGCAGTCGCCGCCCGTTCCCGACTGACTCTGTGCCTGTCCCATCCCGTTCGAACCACCTGGAAGAATACTCATATCACATCATATTCCTTTCGAACCACCTGTAAGAATACTCAGGGAACGTCAACAACCAATCGGCAGCGAGATAACGATAATAATGATTGGGAGTCGAGTCAATCGCATCAGAGTTTTTGTTGTTTACATTTGAACAGTATAAGATATCGAAATTCTAATATGGAGGAAGCACAGGTTGACAGGTAAGTTTATACCTTTGAAGATGGAACAAGAAATACATTTAATACATTCTCATTTAATATGTTTCGTTTCCTAATACGAGTTGAAATCTTGCCTCAACCATTTTCAAGGTACTGGTATAGGAGTGTATATAGAAATGAGAATGTAAATAATTGTAATTATGTAGATATGGGTTTTCTAATTTTGGTCAGTCGCGTAAACGAAGTAGGCTACAGGACAATTTTATTTTTCAAGATATAGGTTCTCTAAGATTTGGTCATTCGAGTTCACGAAATGTCGGACAAATAGGTTTTAAGCTATGGGTTTTCCGAGATTTGGGCAGTCGAGTGTACGAAATGTTGGACTAATGGATTTTCAGATATTGGTTTTCCAAGATTTGTTCAGTCGAGCTTACGAAATGTCGGACAAATGGGTTTTCAGATATGGATTTTCCAAGATTTGGGCAGTCAAGTTTACGAAGAGTCGGAGAAATGGGTTTCGAATATAAGATTTCTCTAATATCTGGTTGACGCTTGCGGACAAATGGTTTTCCTGTATGTTTTTTTCCCTGAGAAATGGGGTTTCCAAGATATGGGTTTTCTAATATTTGTCTTATCAGGGATTTGAGATTTGATATGATACCCGAATAAACACTTCGAAACAAATTCCTTCCCTCGATTAACTTACTGACAACAGCTCTCGATGACTCAGCTGTCGATTCAGCTTCCGCTTTCCCTTCTTTGTCGCCCGTCTGAAAGTTGAGATACTGCGATTGCGTTTGTCCGCGATAACGACGCGACCTCGTCGTTGCCTGTCGTTTGACGCGTCGTTCATGATCACGAGGTGCGATCTCGCCGAGGATGGCGTGCGTGATTTCTAGCTGTGGCTGATGGCTGGTTTCCGGTAGCTCGTTGTCGATCGTTGATTGGTCGGGAGTGTAGAGGGGTTTCATGAGTTGAAGGAAGGAGGTGGAAAAGCCTCGACAGAAGACTGCTATTTGTGATCCGGCTAATTGCCATACCTGCGCACAAAAACAAACAAATATACTTTAGAAGAAATTTTAAGAACAAAATGGTGTATTATACGGATTCTTTTTTCATTGTATTATTTAATCTATTATTTGTAATCTATCTATTAAATGGGAAGGAATGGAGTCAAGTGAAAGAAGAGGATGGTGGGAGAATAGAGAACGGTGGAGAGAAATAATAGGGAGAAAAGAGGAGGTAGATGATAGTAAGAGTGAAGAAGAGGAGGAAGTGGTTATCCATAACTCGGAACTGCCAGAAATCCGTGTTTTCATTGGAATCTGCTCTAGACATTTTGGTGGGAATCATCCCCTGACCCAACTGAGTTGGTTATCTGGGCTCAAGATATATATAATTATATATAATAACGAAATGATATGTACTTTATTTGAAATATGATGTACACGATTATGCATATTACAATACGCTTTTGAATCATAGCTCATAGCAGTTATATTGTCTCGACCGGACGATCAGTTAAAGACAGCAATTCAGCTGTTAGTTTTAAATTCAACGTGTGTAATTTATTGGAAAAAAATCATTCACCATGATGCCAGAAGTTACTGATTATTGTATTTTTAAATGAATTTGAAATTTTGACCCTGTAGATTCTACACCACAGAAATTATAGCCTTATCATTATGTAAATATATGTATCACTTAAATTGATTGAATTATCAGTTATTTAATTATTGTTCAAAGAAAACTAGAATTATGAATGAAAATCCACGGAAGTTATGATAAATGAAATTGTTCACTTTCACATACGTAAGGTTAGGTGGTAGAACGGTCAGCTGACTAAACCTCAACCTTTTTTTACTGTAATAACATTTTTTTACACGATCAATAAAGACTGTTTATTATGCTTTCAATATTATTACCATCAGAAAGTAACAATGAATCCGTGAAAAATTCAACATGTTGGAAGAAAAAAAAATCACGCTCCATTTCTTGCAATTGTATCACATAACAGTCTATCTAACCTTAAACCCACTGACATAAATATCATCACCGACAACAGCTGTGTTTTGATGTATACTCACTTGATGCTTCGTTAGTACAACATCCGAGACATACAACGTCTTTTTCGGCTGTTTGGTCCTCCTTAATTGCCTCTTCTCTACGTCGACCGAATCCTTAACGCGCTCCAAATAGCACTGAGAAGCGGAGAGATCTTTATACGCGATGACGCGCTGGAAAAAAAAACAGTGGAAAACATGCATGAAATTAGGCTAATTGTTTTTTATGTAAGATGGTGATAATAAAATGTAGGAATAGTTAAGTTGTTGTAATATTTAAATGGACCGTTTGAAGGTGGAGGTTTTTATCTTGATTAAAAAAGTCAGTGACACATATTTTTATTATTAATAATTTTGTGGTGATTGTGAGAAGAGTGAGTCAAATGAGAGCTAGAAGAGGAGAGAGGGACCATTGACTTGATAGACTGAAATTCGAAATCTCTTCATAATTTAATTGCAAAAAATGAAAATGTTAGTTTCTCCCGAATTTTTCATGTTCTCATTAATGGTAATTGACGTAAGAAATTGTATTTTGAATTTCATTCAATGATTCATTATGATTTCAATGTAATTTGGAAAGCTTCAATGAATAAGATTAACTGGTCCAGTTGGTGGATTCATTCATCTTTAAATTTGTCATTCAAATTGAATTGTATAAAATCGACTTGTGGTGAAAATCCGAAAATTCTACCATATCATCCCCACCTTTTTGTGTGCAATGGAGACTCTATGTAAAGTGTTGAATATGACCGAGAAAAATGAACACATTTCATGAAGTATTATTGATTTTTTAGGAATATAAAAATAAAAAATCTTCAATCGAAACGATCGTCAGTATTTCTGAAAGGGCGTGTATGTATGTCAGAGAATGACTAACATCAAGAACAACTTTTATCTACCAATTAGATAACATAATTATATTTATTTTTCAAATAAAAACCCGTGAATTTCAAAGTAGAGCAGACGGAGCTCTCATAAGAGTGTGAATATAACAATTTATACCAAGAAAAACAAATTGAATAAATCAATTCGAAGTTTTTCCATCTTTCAAGCAGCAAAGTCACAAAATGTTATTCTGAAAATATTTCTTCACCGGAGAAAATTGTAAGCTTTATTGAAAAAGTATATTCTTGAATAGAAATTGAATCAGAAACACGACTCTCATATTTTTCTCGCCTGGATTTAAAATACTTTGAAGAAATATTCAATCACTATTTTAATGTTATTTCAGTGTTAAATCAACCATTTTTCCACACAAAAATTGTTATATTTCGAATATGAGTATGGTTACCCAGATTCATTCTTGTATTCTACAATTTCCTTTTTTTTTATTAATGATTGACATCAGTTTCAGTATAATTTGTTGTCTGTTCAATAATGGAAACGCACGGAATATGAAGGCTACATATAGAATGATATGGAAAAATCCAACATTTCCATTGATATCTGATAATTTACTCAGTTAGCTATTAGCACCAATACAACGCATCAAAACGAATTGATTGACAACCAATTTTATAATAATTGAATCACTACGAAGTTATGACAGATAGATTTTAATTCTCGAACAAATAATCCTAGCTAATAATTATGCACATGTTTTACCGTATTTTGGTCGTAGAGCGTCGTCGTCTTGCCCTTGCTGGTCGTCCAAGGCGCCGTGTCGACCATGGCCTTCCTCTCGACATCAGCGCTGTCAGCTGCGGGGTATTTGTGAACCACAATATCATGCTGGAAAACACAAAAACAGAATAATGATCTGGTTTTTAAGATCTTTTTTCTTTTTTTTGTTAACGCTGCACAAGTCGCAGGGTTTGACCGATCGACATGTCACTTTTTTGTATACGCAAACTTATCCAACTTGGAACTGTACAGTTTTAGGGTCAAAAGGGTTCGACCATTTTTGAGATACATCATCTCGAAGTTTCTGAAAACCTCATAAGATTAAGCTGGACAGAAAAAATTCAAAATTAAAATCTCTCCAATATAATTCAAATTTTCATCAAATGTAAACACAAAAATAATACGCATTAATAAAAATGTGAGTGCAATTGGAACCAGCCGTTTCGAAGAAAATAATATAATAAAAGTTTTAAATTTATCGAGAAGATAGAAATATTAGCGGCAAAATATTGCATTGTTAGATTCACACCTCCCTAGATTCATTGGCATCGGATGAAGTCCATTTTATATGATACGGTGTGTAGAGTTTACAACGCACACTCTGCGTTGCCTAGTATAATAAGGTATTTGCGGCAGACCACTCATCTCATCTCTTATTGATAAAACCACGTGACATGAACACGATTGCATGACACGATATCACGCTAATGAATCGCAAAGGTTAACTCCAGTATGCCGTGTCTAGTACTTGCTATCAATGACCAATCACTCGTGAGGATTGTAAACTATTCACAGCCAATCCGATTACCCTATTATATCAACATCCCTTCCCATTAAAGCCGCGTAAAGTGGCTTCTGTCGATACAACTAATACAAGTGGTTTTCAGCAGGTAAATCAATGAAGGGTTGGTTTTGACCGCTTTAATTAATTCTCTAAAGGCACGTTTATATAGTAATGCGGTACACAGAGCCAATATACGTAAACGTGAACGTGTGGGTACACGTGAGTGATGATAATTAACGAATAATTAATTACAAATTGACCAATTATCGCTGGTGAAACTGGCCCTAGAGCGGTGACGTGTTGACCTACATTGGTGTTGATTTAGTGGATGGGGGATGAAGGTTTTCAGAGGGTAGTTTTTGTAATTTGTGATCTCCCCAACAGTCAGCTGATTAAAATCAAGGGGAAGGATTGGTTCACTTCATATTAAATTAGTGTAGAATGTTTGATTTGTTACGCTAGTTATGGTTCAGGTTAGTTTGGATAGCCCTATTTAACGAAATGTTAGTGAATCAAGCAATAGTTAGAGTAATTCCTTGTTATCACCCTTGATTTTATATATATATTATTTTCGTACCTCAACTAATTAGTTAATGGATCGATATACACATCAGTATTCTTAATACTTCAGTCTGATTGATATATATGTGTAAGTTTAGGCTGTGAGCAACAACAACAACAGAAACAACAACACAACAACAACAGAACAACATAAACATCAATAACAACAGAAACAACAATAACAACAACAACAACAACAACAACAACAATGAAAATGACCACGACGACCACGACGACAACAGCAACAACAACAGAACAACAGAACAACAACAATAACAACAGCATCAACAACAACAACAACAGCGTCTGCATGTCCGTTGGATAGCGGCAGCGTGGAGATTTGGAACGCGGAATCGCAGGCCTCTACTCTAAGAGATGAGATGCGCGATAAACTAGGACATGTATTCATGAACGGGCTGAGATTTGATGTCGCAATCCTCTTTCACGTCTGCGATCAAAGTTTCGTACCCTTCAATAAACGGAATCAAGGTTGATCTCCTTCTTATCGGAATCGAATGCAATGTTTATTTTTCTGAGCTTCGAAATGTGTATTGAAGCACAACTTTAGCTTCCTTGTGTATGGCTAGTACATTATCAGTCTATTCTCCATGCTACTTTCGAGTATGCGACGGACTCACGAAATGGACGTTGAAGAGTACTTATTTATTTATATTGTTATTTTACAGCTTTGGACTCACATTCGGTGACATTTTTTTTAATGATCAATGGTAGGAGGATGAATAATTTATGAATGAATCATTAATGAATATATAGATTTGTGAATGAATATGATGATAATACGGTAACAGATTGTCTCCAGTACTACAGTGTTTATATCTAAATGTATATTATTGAAGACAGAGTGTGAACCTTCCACGGACCTTCAATAAAAATATTTATTCAAACCCAATTATTAATATATTGTTGAATGTTAAAGGACGTCACAATTCTGATACCCGATTTCAATGAATGATGACTGTATTCATTTTCTTGATTTGAGAGGAAACTAGAAATCATAATTTCAATTTCGGAAATTGAAATGTATTTTCCCAAGTTTTTCGAAATACAAGTGATTGCATTATGGTTTCCCTGTAACCTATTACTTTACTATTTACAGTTTGTTCAATGATTTAATTTATACTTATTCATCCACTAAAATGTGATGAGATCGTCCAATTGTAGTTTCTCATGCAAACAATCCTAACTTGTCATTACTTTGTGATTACTTTGTGTCAAATGTCATGCTAGAATCCTCATCCGTTGAACCAAGAAGGTTGAAAAATTATTAAATAATATCCTGTCTGTATTTTGTCGGTTTGCATGTCTCAAGGTAACGAAGAACATCATGCTATATTATAAAACGGTTGGTGATATTGGAGAAATGCAGTGCCAGTACCGGTAATCGAACCTGAGACCGTATGATACAAGTTGATTGATTTTAAATTTCGTCAGTTCCAATTCACAGAACAGGCTGTATTTCTCACAAGATTCAATAAAATAATTATGACGAAATAAGTTTTCTATACAATTTTATTTGAATTGCATTTTTAAATAATTTGATGAGCGATAGCAAAAACAACTGTTCACCCCACTCAGGGTTTGGTCTCAATTTATGTTTTGTTTTCAGTACCAGTTCATCACATGTTCACATGCAAATTTTCTGAATCCGTTACTTATCTTTCAATTTCGAACTTTTATTAGAAGTAGCAATAAGTGAAATGAATCTTGAGGAATCGATGATGACATTTTGAAAATATTCATGAAAATGGAAAAACGAAATGATGTGAAAAAGTTCTCCCCCCCCCTCCCCAGAAAATCGAGGTTATTTAAGAGTATTATGACAGAAATGTTTGTCAAATTTTATAAAAATTTGATAAGAGATTTCTACATCAAGGTGTGTGTATTTCTATTATACATCTCCTATAATAAATGTATCGCATAACGTTGGACGTGGGTTCGAGTCCCGCATAAGCCATAGGTTTTTGTGAACGACCTTTCAACTGTCATCACTTCATCGTTTCATCATCATCCACTCATACTCTCACCCCCGTATAACCTAGCTGTTTGCTGGGTCGTTATAAGCAACATTTAATACTTTTTCTATACATATATAGAGAGAAATATCGCAGATGCTGCATTTTTCATTGTGATTTTTTTTTCAAATAACATCGAAACTTGATACAAAATCATTGTTCCCCAATTAAGGCTTTGGATAAAAGATAAAAATAACAGAATATAGTGAAAGAAAGATAGTGTAAAATAACGAAACATGTGAATTTATATTGAAAATACACTTTCTGTTATGGTTAGTAGAACAATCATCCCTCTTCGCAGGTTAAAATACAATTACTATTCTCGATGATAATTCGCTTATTTTTCAATATGGATTATTTCACGTGATGGTGATTGTTTGCGTTGAAGCTGCGGGTAGTATTTCAAGCTATGCAGAAGATGTGACGTAAGATTGTGGGGATCTCGAGGTTATCAATGTCTGGCTGGATGCAAACAGCTGTGAACGCATCGCATGTCAATGAGTTTCTCAGTTGCAGTAAAGGAATATTCAGGGGAAGTTAAAGGTAGTTTGGTTAGGTTGGGTGTTTTAGGTCAGTTAGATTAGATGAATTTAGGTCCATTTAGTTTGTTTAGATTATTGTGAGGCACCTGCGGATGCGTACTAAGGCAAGATATTCATGGCTTTAGGTTCTCCCAAATAAAACGCTTATACAGGAACATAAACTTAAACTAGTAATTTCTACGTCACGAACAAAACAATGTGCAGGGTCCTGGAGAATCAATGAAAATATTTATAATTTCAGAAATTATGGAAAGATGTCTCACTCAACACGCTCCTGTTTATTATGGGGTGGTAAGATCACCCTGAATGTGCCCGCCGAACAATCCTTCGAACCGTCACATCTGGACTCGATTGGGGTCCATTGTTTGCCTAACGACCCCACCAGCAACAGAGCTATGTGGGAATTACTTTATGTCATGTATCAGGTATTCTGTACACAGCCTATACAAAATGTATGTCGACGGTGTTATAATTTCTCAGTACCAGATTCAGGACGAAAAATACAACAGCATCTTTGAAAACCGTTAAATGTTCACGTATTCAGTCTTACAAGTTTTTATTCTGTTTTGTTGGTATTACAACTTCGGTGATTACAAGTAGATGAACAAAAAAGTTTTACGAACTTTAAAATCCAGAGAATTTTTCACATCAACATTATTTTGTTATATAATCATAAAGTTTTTATTATATTTCCAACATATTCATTGAACAAAGTTTTTACTATAACTGAGTTAAGATTACTGCAGAATAAAAACGTGTTGTTCTGGTTCATAAACTAGAGTAATATGTTTTACATAAATAAACACGTTTGTGTGCAGAACTTATAAACTTGTGTGATTGCACACGAAAGAAAAGAACGTCAAGTACCAACTGAACAACCGTGAAGTGCATCACAACCCTGCAACTAGATTTCAACGAATAATTACGATATGTATCCACAGAATTTCAGAAAAAAAAATGGAACCCATCATCTCAATATCAGGTATTAGGATCTATTTGTCCTCCAGGACCAAGCCGCTTTTCTGAGTCGTGACGTATACACTACTCGATTCTGTTTATGTTTCTATACAGAATCGGGAATAGCTACGTCATGACTCATGGTCTTTGCAGGACAAAAATACTATTATAATTTCTGTAATGGGATGATGAATTTTTTATATTTTCTCCTAAATCAGATTGATAAAATCGTCATTATTCATTGGAATCTGGTTTCAGGGTTGTGGAGTCCTTTAATAATAACATAATCTCTGTCTGAAACTGTGAGGATTTACCACTTTTGAAAGATGCTGTTGAGTTCCGAATTGTAAATCTCGACCTGTGAAATAATTGTACAGTGAGAATGCCACAAATCAATTGCCATTATTTGTGTTTGCTATTTTGCTACACGGGATTCTTTCGTGAGAACAAGTGAATCTTTTTATGTATTCTTTTATTTCCTTTTTCAAGTTTGAACACAATGCTATGATTTCATATTTTGCACTACAACACAATTATAATAACACTACCACGAATCTATCAATATACAAATTGAATAGGAAATACAATACTGAGTGCAAAAAAGAAACCTTACGTTTGCGTCTATTCTTTTCTCCTTATATTCAGTCACGAAAAATTGAATTGAATACACGAAAAATTTGATTGCAAATACTTGCCGCTCTCGCACGTACTGAATAGGCAGAGCATTCAATGTTGAATTGAAAACCGTATATTGAATGTACTTCTGAAAATCACTCTGTATACACTCTAAAAATTGGCTACACATCCATTCCTATATTAAATTATGCAATGATTTATTTCCTTTTTGACCCCAATTTTTATTCATTTTACTATTGTACTTTCGAATCAAATTCGAACAGAAATAAATCACGACTTCAGAGCAATATATGTTCCTTTGTTGAATACTGCCATTCATTGGCTGACATAAGTGACAAAGAATAGTTGATCAAAAGAGAGAATAGTTGAAAGAATGACAATAGATCAAAAAAATGTGAGCAATTATAGAACGACGGACAGAAACTTAGAGCTTCCAGAAAGCAGAATAGAAAACGTTGTATATAATATAAGAAGCCATATAGATGTATCAAAAATATCATATTATATGGAAAGATTTGAAAAAGGATGATGAAAATTATTTTTGTACACCTCCACCTTTTTTTCAGCACAATTCATATCAAATCTCGTTCATCCTACAACGCATTAGCTGCGTTTTCCTAGTAGTAGTTATAAGCAGTGATCATCCATCGTGGGCATATATTGTCATACTCCGGGATAATTTCTATGTTGATACGCGAAACTAGACTCTAATTGAGCGTGAATTGAACAGCATTTGTATTCTAGATCGCGTTTGTGCGAGGGTGCATTTTGTCGCTCGTTATTTGTGCACTAAAATGCATTCAAAACGGATGCATTCATAACAAGTTACGACAACTATAAACCATAGATTGCTACAATGGACATTTTAGAACCGGATATAAATCCGTAAACACGGATATTACAAGCAATAGTGTATATATTTACATGTTTGTTACATGTTGCCATACACGGTTTTATTTACATGTTGATGTGGATTAGAGATAGTATGTTTGTCAGGTTTCCATAGCCACTAAAATGTTGGTACAAACAAAGTTAATATTGATATTCACATTATATTGATTAATATACCTATTATTATATGTTGATAATTGAATACCTCAATCAAATTCAGGCCACACAATTTTATAAACATTGACATTTTTTCTTGTATTTGTTTGTGATTAAACTAGATAATATAACGAATTACAGAATGATTTCGTCTGTGACGAATCTCTGAAACTTGAACTCTTTGACTTATAAACATGACCTATATATACAACCTTCATTTTTCAAGACACAACCTTCATCTTGTTCACTTTTTTTCGGTTACCCCTAATCTGCACGTGCTATCCAACATTCCCGTCCTATGCTGGGTTGATCGAGTACATATCGAATTCCACACTGGGAGGAAAGGTCGAGTGTCCATCACACTGAACCGTCATTCAGAACACCAGGGTTCTATTCCGTGGCTGACCATTCTGACAGTGTTATCAACACTTCATAACTTCATTATTACCTACTCATTCGTACCCCCAAATCAACTAGATATTAGTTGGGTCGTTAAGCAAACAATGATCATAATTAACAATCAGGTAGATATGGTTAAAGATTTCGTCCCACAAGAAAATAATTACCGGTTGAGAAAAATTATAGAGAAATAGTAACTTAAAATTGGTTTCTAATTTATAGTTTATTTCGTATTAAATTTCCATACCCGAGGACCGGGCTTCGAGACCAGGAGGATTCGAACCCGGCTCGTTGTTGAAGTTTCTTTATTTCCGGAGAAACAGTTACATCGTACCAAATTGACCACATTGACCAAACTAATTTGAGTTAGATGAATGGTCGCTATCCATCACAGCTCCCTGCTAAGAAAAAGAATGCTTTAACATTGAAACATTCTTGTCAACAGAACAGAAATTAGAATAAGCTTCATACAGGGAGTTGTGACGCTCTCACGTCCTAAAACAAAGTGATATTAGAACTGCTAAACCTGATCTATCGAATCGCAAAGAAGTTGATTGTGCCAACTAACATCAAGTAGAATACCAGATTCGAAACATATGAAACTGTAAAATCTAGCGGATAATTATATAGAATCAACATTTTGAAATCGTTGTTAGAATCATGAGTATAATATGCATGAGCACACGCCTAAATGAAACTTCCAAGTCAAGCCAAAATCGAGATTCTATATATTTTTTCCCTATTTGCATTTTGACTTACAAAGAGTAGCTGGTGGAGATCCTCCTCTGCTGTCGCTAATTAATTCAATTAACTTCAATTAACTGCTTATGACTCAGATTTTTCAATAACAAAAGTAGAAAGATCACTATGACAATAACACTCAATAGTTTCGCCATCGATATTTACATAACTGCGTACCGTTTCATACAAATAACTCCCAATCCATGTTACCTATTGTGACTCATCGGTATAGATCGATGCTATATTTTCAAAGATATACTATGTGTTGACTGTAACCACATGGGGAATTACCACGAAGAATCTCTCTCAGGATGTTAGACCATGATGGGAATCTAGCTCCCGATCCCTCAATGAGCCTTCAGAACGACAGCGTCTAATCTACCCGTCTTGAGTCCATGGGAGTCGATTTAGCGGAATATCAGTTTTTTGATGATAAGTTTTGAACGGTGTGAGATAAGAAAATAATGATAATAAGGAAAGACAGATATTTTCAATACCTTCAAGATGGTGTTATTAATAAATATTCATCTTACATCACATAATCGTCAGGCGTATACGGATAAAAAATGTGTATTTTCAAGTGTATACGCCTGAAAATCAGGCGATATGAGATAAATAGATATTCTTCGAATCAATTTGAAGGTATCAAACATATCTGTGTTTCCTCGTTTTCAGAATTTCGTAATCTCAAACCATCCAAAAGTTATCACAAAAAAACTGATATTCCGCTAAATCGACTCCCAAGGAAGATTACAAACCTAAATTCGCATTCCAGTTTCCACTCTCAATTAACATCCGTACCACCTCCTATATTCACATGTGAGAAAAAAAGATCCACTCACCTTAACCGTGTGCCCCCATCCCACCACCACGCAGATTATTAGGGTTACCCCTAGCAACCTAACCATCTTATCGTTTCTTCACTTCCTCGATCTATCTTTCTCTCTCTCTCTCTGTTTTTGGTAGTTGTTGATCTGTCTGTAGCACTTGACTTTCTGCACTAAGATCGACGTCTGCGTTGACCTCACGTATATAAAGTTGACCTCCCCCACTCTCGATCGCGATAGTATAGACTAGGCAGTGTCTTGTGCCGGGCCGCCATATGCAAAAGATGGGCGCCATTAAACAGCGAGGAATAAAGATGAATGGGTTGATAAGATGCGTTGGTAAATGTGGTGCTTTTTTTGGAAGACGAGTTGTGAAGAGTAGTGATGTAAATGAATGAATGAGAAAGAGGTGGTGCAGTGGCGGTAGTGCTGAGTGAGATGAGAGAGAGAGAGAGAGAGAGAGAGAGAGAGAGAGAGAGAGAGAAGGGATACAAAAAGTTACAAGGGTAGGCATAAGAATGGAAGTGGAAAGAGTGGATATAGCGCCAGAAGTGGGGTAGTATAGTTTTATCCAGAGATTGACGCAGGGATGAAATTAGTTAAAAGATCGAGTTCGAAAGATAACGAAAATCGGTGATTTAAAAAAAATGCTGAAAATTGAAAACGTATATTTTCATCATATTTTTTGTCTTCGAAACATCATTCTCGAACTGTTTGATCGGCTCAGTCTACGACTTTTCTTCTTCGAAATAATATAAAACTTTCTCCCTCTTCGTAAGGAAATATGCACATTTTTATTACTATTCAATATCGGGTGTAATGCAGCGTACACACTCACATGATATGTGTGTATGTATATGTATATATATATATATATATATATATATATATATATATATATATATATATATATATATATATATATATATATATATATATATATATATATATATATATATATATATATATGCGGTATCTCTGTAGCATATCGAAATTGTCATTTATATTGCACGAAGTATTAAACTGTTTGAGCACATCTGAAACTGCTAACGTCTTCACGATATACCTACCTAATCGTTTTATCACATGACCTGTATCGATAGTTCTAGATGTCTGAGTCGAGCGAACTGTCTCATATGAAAATATGCTGGGGGTGGTTGAGAAGGGTAGGAGGTGTATCTTAGTAATCATTCAAAACTGTTCTTATATAAATTTGGATGAATTTGGATGAAATTTGAAATTAAACACAAATATAAACATAAAACATATAATTTTGGTCGACTAATATTTTCTTGTGTGCTTCAAGAGGGTTGATTTTGTTCTGGGGGGGGGGCTGTGTGACCCCAGTACGCCACTGTATGAATACTGCCGTGTGGCCTGAATGTGTTCATCACGGCCTACTTTAGTCATTATCACCGAGCTGGATCAATCTCTCGTTAGCAGCGAGAATAGGCAGTACATTAGAGATGGAGTCTTGTAAAAACAGATCATTAGCTCATGAGCTATATATACTATCTCTTCGCCCACCCACTACAAGTCTGTCTGTGCATTTAGCTGTAATTCTCAGCATTTTCTTTATAATCGTAAAAAACTTCAATACGTTCACTTGGTATACTATATTCATTCATTATTAGTTCTTCATTATTTTTAATTTAACGGGAGATAGAATAAATGTTTTTATAGATTCATGCACTATCAGATTGAATCAATTTAATTACGTGAAGTCGATGTTGAAATAACTAATTAGAGAAATGATATTGATTAGCTCGATGAGCTGTATTGAGAATAATGAAACTCATTAAAACACCTACAGGAAAAACTTTCGAGTTTCGAGAACCTACTTTTTCGTTCAACCTTAGATCAACGAGTGGGCCCTATTCGAAGACTAATATAAGCTATTCATCAGTTTATTAAAATACACAAACAAATAACACTTTCAAGTTTCAACCCATCTGTATTTGCTCTTTTTATTCATCTTATATATCAATTTAATCGTTCATTCATTTATCCACCCATTTATTCATTCAAATAGTTATTTATTTGATCATTCAGTCATTTATGTATTCATTCATTCACTCATTCATGTGTTCATTCATTCACTCATTCATTCCTACATGAATTTGTTTGTTTGGTCATTCATAATTATATTCACTTATTAATTCATACTTATCGTAATTTATTTCCAATCAATCCTTCGTTTGTTCATTCATTCGTTCATTAATGTATTCACTGAATTGATTAATTCATGCAGTAGTTGATGTTTCAATTGAAATTTGAAATTAAAATTTGATTAATTCAATGCATGAATTAATCAATCCATTCATTCATTCATTCATTCATTTATTGCCTCTTTCATTCATTCATTCATTCAATTACTTTTTCATGTATTCAGTTATTTAATCACTTATGTAGACCCATTCATTCAATCATTCAATAATTCATGTAGTTATATATTCTTCATTCATTCACGCATTCATTTATGAATTATTTGTTTATTTATGATTTTTTTTTGTAATTATCTATATTTTTTTTTATTTTAGTCCTGTGAACGGGAATGTAGCCTAACAATCACTATAGGCTCGATCTACAATAATTAATAATAAGTATTTATTTAGTATTGATTTTGACATAAATCTTTGTTTGTTTTATCATAATCGTATTTTTATAATGATTATGACATACCTTTCTATTGTCAATTGAGTAATATTCAGTATTTATTTTAGATTAAAATTATCTTTATTTTCATGCTTTTCACATCAAAATAGTACCCATAAACAAACAAACAAACCTTGAAGAAGTGAGGTTAGGTTTTTAGTAGGGTGTTGAGCAGTGCAAGAACTTTAGGCAGAAGCCTAGCTTATAGGTAGTAAAAGTTGTTTAAAAAAAAAAAAATACAAAATGCCACCTAAAAAAGGTGCTGCGAAACCTGCTGGTAAAAGTAAAGATAAAGGAGATGACGACAAAGGTGCAGCAAAAGAAAAGAAGGGAGGGAGTGCTGTAAAGGTAGGTTAGGTTATTTTAAACTCAATGGCTAGCTTCAATCTCAAAGGATTTGCCACATGAATAATACATTTATTCAATTTGAATTTGCGATAGGCCATAATTGAGTATTCATATTGTTCATTTCTTGACGTCTTTTGATCAGGAGAGTCGATAGCTAAATCCTCCCTCGGCTACCGGTATACTTGGACCTGAAGGCGTAGGGCCTAGGCCTAGACTACATTTAAGTTTTTCAAGATGTGTAGGCCTCGTGTCACGTACCCATGCTCAGTGTCATACGACGAAGCTACTGGTAGTAGACCAGGTCAATATTGAAAAGGAATAATGCTTTTATCCCTTCAACTAAACTTCATTTGTTTCCCTCAGGTCCGTCACATTCTATGCGAGAAACAATCAAAGATTATCGAAGCGATGGAGAAGCTGAAAGGAGGCATGAGATTTCCTGACGTTGCGACGGCGTACAGTGAAGATAAAGCGAGACAAGGAGTAAGTATATGGAATATCGAGAAATCTTCTCCTAGGTACGGTAGGGTTTTATCAATCTAGTGTAGTTCTAGCCTCAACCTTAGAATAACGTTGTTAAGTGAGTATGTTTACTACACAAGGCAGTTGATTTAGCAAAATAATGTATTGGTGATAACTGTAGTAAATTCTAATTTAGGCCTACAATAGAAATGCAAATAATGTCCAATATCTTCAATATATTAACCAATCAACTTACATTTACAATGTCGGCTAGATAGTGAAATGGTGAAATGTTCTAGTTGCTTACCTGTGAAAATGATAATAGACTTAATCAAGATTAGTAATTTCAGTGCAGGTCGGATATTGAAGAGATCTGTGTCTTTATCATGTCAGAATTTCAATATATTAGCCTATTCCTTTCAGAAATTATCCCCAAAAATCAGATATTTCACTGAATCGTCTGATATGCCCTCAATCAGTGAAGTGACAAAACTATGTTGATTTCAGGGTGACCTTGGCTGGCAGATCCGCGGTGCGATGGTCGGTCCATTCCAAGATGCAGCGTTCGCTCTTCCCATCTCGACTGTCAACTCGCCTGTCTACACCGATCCTCCAATCAAGACAAAGTTCGGTTATCACATTATAATGGTCGAGGGCAAGAAATGATTTCACAATAAATATATAATTCATAATTAATCACAACTTTTATTTCATTATATTCATATTAGTAGATCCTATCTATCACAACCTTCATCTCAGAGCTGGGTAACGGTTCAGACGAATCGATACAGCCGAAACAGGTTCAAATATTGTGAATGTGAAAAACGAACAATGTGAAAAATGTATGAATTTTGACGAATATATTCGCGTTTAAACACGATTTAAAAAGCAATTTGGCATTGTTGTATTGCATAAATGTGCAATAAACGGGGCACAGCAGTTTGAACGACAGGCCCGGAACTTTCGGCCAACTACAAAGTGCTGTGAAAAATCAAGTGTGGACTGCGTTTTCAGTTTTCCAAACTTTTTCATGAAAATAAATTCTCGTGATGAACGTCAATATTCGAATCGTTCCAAGCTGAATCAATTCGGTCAAACCATTTCCCAGCTGTGTGACTAACGAACCTAGTCATTGTTGTCCTGTTTGCTACGTTTGCAATATTTCCCAAATAAATGAAATGGTACAAATAACTCATCAGTCTTGTTGTTTAATATAGGCTACAATTTTTTTTATATAGTCTGAACTCTGAATCTCAATCAAATTTGAGAAATTAAGTTACTCATTAGAGGATGCCTAAGTGTTGAAATCAACTAAAACTTCTCCATCTTGTTTTCATCGTGCAATTGCCGTCTGCTAAGTTGGTGCAGGACGAAACTAGGCTCGAATACGAGGTTTTTCGTATCTGTAAGCCATATATTATATTTGTATGAACCGGGTAAAAGGGAAAGAGAGAACAGCAGCTTACCGAGGTTCACAAGTAGATAGGCCTACTTATGGTGGTGTTGCAGCCATTGATAGAGCACATAGAGATGAAGTAACACAAGATTTTGACGTTTCGGCTGTTGCCTTTATCACTGTAGAGTAGGTAATGAAGACTGCTTGTTCTAGTAGGTGAGTGAAGGTGTGTGTAGGGGGGGGGGGGGAAGGGGAAAAACCAATATATTATATAAAAACCATATATTATATTTGTATTTATATTTATATTATATTCATGAATCACTAGGCAAACACAGCATGTGCAAGATGTGAGAAAAGAAGTAGGCATAGGGCTTATTGCCCTTTGGCATGAAATAAAGAAATTCAGTAACATACAAAAATCATACATTTTAGTTTTTCTCTGTTAAGATACTGAAGCTAATCTGATACCTTGATAGACGTGTATAATTCTAGTGTTATAGCCCAGTAGTCCCTAATCTTTGCTTAAGACATTTCTCTCTTATACTTCTTTTCGTATCTATTCTTACGGTTATTTTCAAAATGTTCAAACTAATTCATCCCAAACGTACTCCGACCAACTTTTAGAAAAACTATTCTATTGTGAGTTGGATAAGTCTGCATGCCGTCAGAAAGTTGTCTGACAAGCAATTAAACAACCTGTATACTATAGCATGCACAAAAAACAAACATATTCACAGAGAAAGTTCTGTAAGAGTTCCTTGAACGTCTTCACTGAAGTTCACCTAATCATTTTCTGCCCACACTGCAGTAATTAGCTATTTGTTATTCCCTAAATGCCATTTAAAACAGTTTAGTTCTGAATGCTGACTGAAATCACATCATTAAGTGCTAATTTAATAGCTTTAAATAAGATGTTTTCTCAAATCAAAAACCAGTCACTGTCTATATTCTCGTTGAAACACATGTTAGTCACCGCAGTCTAGTGGAGATCTATTCAACTACAATGCTCGTTGTAGGCGTGTTACTTGTGTTCACCTTACACGCAGCGACAGCAGCTCCTCCTTCGACGGAAAAATGTTTGAACTGTAAGTTGGCGTATTTCAAATTTATCTCAAAATGATGTTTTGGAATAATTATTCTAGAAGCTTTTCCAATGTAAAAGACAAAAATCATAGCTGTTTCAGTTTAACGGTTCTAATTGAATATGCCCGGGCGTAAACATAGAATATATTTTTTCAAAAATGAAGTTATTGTTAAGAATAAATTATGGAATATTTGAATCCCATTTATATAAACATCACATATTTCCATTCTACTGTAATTCTTACTGAATAAGTTTTAAAAAATATACCATTTCTCAAAGAAGTATCACTTCTAATTCTTTCAGACAGTTTTCAATGGCAAGAAAATGTGACATAGTGAATGACAAAACTCGAAAAAAAAAAATCTGTGATTGAATTAAAAAATGTAAAGAGGCCGTCAAGTCTCAGTTTGATTCATGTATTGCATTTTGTAAGCATCTCACCGGTTCAAGAAATACAGTATCTCAACAGATAATTCCTTCATTTCAATTCACTCAACATTTATATATCACTCCATTTTACCGAGAAAGGGTCTAGTCAGTTGGTGGTGTTCTCAAGACGTGTTATCAAGTTGACCAGGTTTGTTTCGATTCCTGCCAGTCGTTCAATCTGGTACAGATTTTCCATAGTTTCCAAACAGAATATCAGGATGTTCCCCTAATATCAACCCTCGTTCAATTCATTCCTACTAGGTATCCAAAAACATACTCGATAAAATAGCCTTTCAACACGTCTTCCCATCATCTCATTCATCATTCTCCGAGGCCAAAACTACCTAGTGATTAGGCATTATCAGCATACGTTGTGAAATCAGGTATAAATAAAAGAGATACTTGTGAACACGAGGTTTTGTTAGACAAGGTACACGACAGGTTCGGAGGTCACGGCTACTTCTTCTCGTGGGAAGACGAGCGTAAGCTGGAGCTGAGCTGGCTGGAAGCTCGGCAGTTCTGTCAAGCGCAGTGCATGGAACTCGTCAGCCTCGAGACGAAGCTAGAGAACGCATTCATCAACGAGCGACTCGGCAAAGGTAGGTTCCAAAGTTGAAAACTTACACTTCTATATCCGTGAAAATCTAGTGTTGAATATTGAAATTTAAAATATAAGTGAAACCTCTATGCATCGTTCCCGGATCCATCGTTTTCCTGGTTCTATCATTCATTTTTTTTCACCCCACTCCCATATAATCGATGTTAAATTTTCCTGGGTGGATAGTTTTCCTGCATGGATAGTTTTATTTTCCTGGTCCCTTGAAAAACGATGGATAGAAGTTTCACTGTAATGCGGAATGAAGAAAACATCTTCATTTTTTAAACAAACTATGAACCCCAACAATATCGAATAGCTTTCAGCCTAACTGTGAAGGGTGAGAATAATTACAAATTATGCACTTTTAGCTGAACAATACATATTGATAGGTAAAATGTAACCATTTTATTTCAAAAACAATATTTTTTACAGTCAAAAAACAAAATTGGTTAATTTAGTTCACATCACCAGCACAAAATATCATAACATAATAACAATATATATATATCAGTATGCCTATCACAGTTTGCTGTCAATAGAATCGGGATCTAGGCCGATCGATTGCCTCCGTTCAAATGAATGAATAACAATGAAATTGGATTGAACAGGCTATTAAGAAAAACTCGATCGATTGGGTAACCAATCATCGGCTGACTGTAGTTCAGTACATGCATTTAATAAAAATTGGGTTTGCCGTGAAACCACCTAATTTTTTAAAACTCAAATTATGAAACTATTTTATAACTACGATGATGAAAGCCTTACACAACTAGCATATGAAGACGTCCTTCAATAATAAGTCAACTGTATCGTAAATTCCAACTAGTGGTCACTGTAATACTATTGTTGCCATGTTGCCAGACCTGCAGCGTTACATGTGGACCGGTGGCCGCAAGTGCTCCGGTATTCCCGGCTGCGACCGGCAAGACCTTCAGCCCGCCAGCGTTTACGGATGGTACTGGGAGGGCACGCTCGGCAGGATTCCCCCCTCCACCAACAGAGTCGACACAGACTGGAGCAACAGCGGAGGGTAAGACTCACGCAGTGCCTTACTTGCCGTTTCGTTAAATTATTCATGACGATCGATCGATTGGTATTCAATTTTATATAACTGAAATTGATAGTCGATTGTATATAGTTAGCCGCCCCCGTGGCTGAGTTAATTTTCACTAGCGGGAGGTACGGAAGTCAGGTCGGCCGTGGGGTCGAGTCCCGCATAAGGCATGGATTTTTTAAAATTCAAGATCTAGCTTTATAATAACGTGTACTCTAATAGGTATTTTCCGAACTTGTCTAGAGCTATAATACACATTCACTGTTTCAAGGTAAGCTGCAGGTGTAATATCTCAACCGATTATGTTTAGGCTCGGCAAACCTCAGCCCGACAACCGAGAAAAGGAGAACGGAGGTCAGGACGAAGACTGCCTCGCACTCCTCAACAACTTCTATGACGACGGTATCAAGTGGCACGACATTTCATGTACACATCGCAAACCTTTCGTCTGCGAAGACAAGACTCAATTATTACCTGTGCCTGTCGCTTCGAGCAGCTACCATTACGTTAAGCCAGATTTTAGTAAGCCGTCGGCAATTATTCAACATTCTCCGTCACATCAAGGTCACGACTACAATGTACCCTTTTCTCCCCCTGTACCTGATATGAATATGCCTGTAGTAATGTCCGAGCACGTAGGCTTACCTCACTGGCCAGATTTCAGTACACCGTCGGTGCCCATTTTTCACTCTCCGTCCCACCAAGGTCACGACTACAATGTACCGTTTTCCCCTCCGGTACCTGATATCAATATGCCTGTAGTTATGTCGGCACCTCTTTTTCATTCTCCGTCACACCAAGGTCACGATAGCTTGCCAATTGCATCGGCGCCTCCCGGACCAGTGGGAGTCGAACCGATGATGACAGACAGCGTCATGATGTCAGAACTACACGAACCAGATTGCCGACTGCCGGTGCTACCTATCCCAGCTGTTGTACCAGTTGGTGTGCCGTCGCATTGGCCAGATTTCACGAAACCGACGGCAGTTTATGTTCCGTCGACTTGATTATCATATGTTGGTGATTCATAACTGTGAGAGAAGCAATGAATTGTTGAGAAATTGATTCTGTTTGTAGAGTGAATGCTTACGTACATTTTCATCTTCTGTTTTCTGTATTTTGTGTTGAACGACGAATAAAATACTTCTAAACATTCATTTTATCAATTACTGTACCTCTATTTCCATGTAGGCATAATATTTTAACAATTCCATCAATTTTATCAATTTTATAATTTCATCATTATTCAATGCTGATAACTTTTGTTACAGTCTCTCATACATTTCTTATTTATTTTATTCATATTGGGTTTTAATAATTTAATACTAATCACTTGGATCTATTGTCATTGGTGGATGATGAGGTGGAAGGTTTTTAATTGGTGAGAAGGATTTTGTCATCACCTGTATCTTAAGGAACTATCCTATCAACAAGAAAACAGAGGAAAACCACAAAAAAACTCTATCAAGATGTCAGGAAGGTCGTTAGAGTGTTCTGGCCATTCGACCACTCGTCTCAGTTTGTGCATTATTGTTATTATTTGAAACTGTGTACACTGCAGAGCATTACTCATAAAAAGGTATATAAAAAAGGTATAAAAAGGTATATAAAGGTATATAAAAAGGTATATACATATAACCAACTGCCACTTGACAAGTGAGATGGGGCTTTTATCTCCAAGTCATGGAAGCTGTACACATAATAAATGATCAAAATATCAGTTGTTGGCGAAGACAAAAAAATGATTTTTCAAAGTCCAATTATCTAGACTAAGGAATTCTGATATAAAAATTCTACGAATTAATCTGATCTAAGGAAAAAGGATTGAATGATGAATAATTACAATATTTCAGTTCAAAATCAAATTAAATACCAACAATTTTAAAAATAAATCACGAATAAATCAATGCCAAATATTCAACCACTTCTCCCTGGGAATAAAATAAAATCAGCTACACAGGATTTGAATGACCTGTTCAGAATTTATTTCGGTCAAAACCTGTACCTAGTGTTATCAAATAGTTACTAGCTTCAAGTCAGTATAACATTATTAAATATCTCCAGCCCCAAATTCATGCTAACATACAAGGTCGACCCTTTGGAAAAAAATTAAATTCCTCAACTATTATTTACTTTGACTAACTGAACAACCTTGTAGAAATCACAGATCAGTGGTAGGAATGCACATATTATTTTTTCAGGGGGTAGTTGACTGGTTATATCTTTATGATGCAGAGCTTTGGTTTGTGAATGTTATAAATACGAGTGCCACATTGAGAAGCATTCACTTTCGTCTTCGTCGTCAAACAGGTAAGGTTTCGAATATTATTGAAGTCTTCATTTTAGAATAATTGTACGTGATGTTGATAATATGTATTGTAGATGGTTGGTTATGTGGCAATGTACTTCCTAGAACTGCGAATTTCGTTTCATTCATAAGTTTGATCCATTATTCAATTGGAGCATTGCGTTTACAAGTTCTCTTCATTCATTGTTTATATTCATGATTATTTATCAACAATGTATTTTTGAATGGAATTAATCCAAACATAATTCAAATACAGTTCAGGACGTTTTAGTTGTTTGTTGTAGCTATTCGTACATCTATTCAAGTGTGTTTTTACGTTTTCTACCGGTGTAACAAAAAAATATATTGTTCCGAAAAAATATCTAAACATATTAGGGAAATTCTCAACTCACTCTACTTGAAAAAGGTACCAACTTTAAATCGCGTGTTTTTGGAAGCAGATTCGAACCCAGGTGGAGGCATTCAGACGTGTAGGATATTTCAAGGGCTAGACGCATCATTGTCCCAAGTATTCAAAGTATTATTACAAACTATTCAATTTAGTATTTCATAATTCCAAGTCTAGATACTGCACTGGATTCCAATTGACAAACTAAACCACACACTTCCCGATTTAATAATCAATGTTGAATATCCATGAATATGGATGACTAACTGAGACTGGTTGATTAAGCCAATCTGGCGTGTAAGACTGGGGTTCGGTTCTCGTCATGGTCGACCATTTTAAAACGAGTGCATCGTGGTTTGTTTGTCTATGCCATTGAAGTGGATACCGGGATAGTTACTTGAGAACAGGTCACGACCGTTTCCTTCCTTATATCCAAAACGTACTCTGGAATAACTTATCATGTTCTTTCCCCAATTTCATCTCGTTCATCAGTCACTGATGGTGCCAAAAGCTTATAAACTTATTATTGTTTTGAGTCCGTCCAAGTACCAGCAACAAGCTGTAGATTTTGTAATGTGAATGTTATTATTATATTGAGTTAAAGGACAACACAACCCTGAAACTAGATTTCAGTGACTAATGACGATATTTATTTCAACACTTTTAGAGAAACTAGAAATCATCTCAATTTCGGAAATTATATAATTATGATAGTAATTCGTCCTCTAGTGACTAATATAGTCATGACGTAGGCATTACTAGCCGAAGTTTTTTTTAATATCTTCAGGTTGTTTGTTACTACTTCGTACTATCTTAATCGTATTTGAATGAATAAAAAAATCCTCGTCGAATATCATTTTGTCACAAAGTGTGGGTTCAATTTTAAGTTTGATCATCGATATTATCAATATTATGATTCATGATTTATGAAAAATAAATATGGGATAATTTCTTGCTGAACTGGAATATTTTTTATGGTAGATATATTCGGAAACAATCTTCCCTTTCTAATTAGTTGAAGAAATTATGTGCATAGACCAGGGTCAAGAGAGGACAAGAGGAAGGAGACAAATATCAAAATAATGATGAATGAATCACTTGTACAACAAATAACATCATGCTCTTATTAAACTCTTTTTCTTATTCCAGAAAATGTCGCCGCTTTCTAGTCACGTGATCCTCCTCTGGATGACATGTCTGGCAGTATCTGGACTTGTCGCTCATTATCCCCGCAGCCACTTCACGCACGTGATCGAGTCCACCCAGTCGCCGAAGATGACGCCCGCTCCTGCCAAGTCCGACATACCGCCCGCGAGGCAGCCGTGTACTGAGGGTGGCCGCCCGGGAGTGTGTGTGGCTCACATCCAGTGTCCTGCTCATGTAGTCGGCGGGGAAGCAACTGCGTGCGTGTTGCCTAGCGGGCTAGGGGGGATCTGCTGTTCTACGGGACAAAACCTTACAGGTAGGACACTTTCACTACCTGTTGACTGTTCGGTCAACAGTAGAGTGTTGTTCACGTAGAGTTCTTTATCAATTTTGTTTAGGGATTTTTCGTTTGGATAATTGATGAGCGATTGAACCATCGAAAATAATTTCACTGAAGAATATTTGTTCCATACTCAATTATCCGAAGAAATATCCATATCAATCTCGGATAGCCAAAGTAAACATGGGGGTGTGTTATTATCTGCGGCAGGCTGATGTCTCCTCTTAGATGTGTAATAGAATATCCATTTCGGAAGAAGTACCTGATTTTTGAAATCTCAAATTGTCGGAAGGATGTTCGATAATATTACAAAAACTGCATTAAAAATTATCGAGGTAACAATTCAAGAAATTAGATCTCTAAAATGCCACAATTTCTCATTGGCACAATTTGTCTACCTATGTTTGAAAAAAGAATTGACAAGTTTTGATCCTGGAATAAAATGAGCTTACTAATTTTGCTCCATGCGTCTGATTGCATAGATGTGAACGCGAAAACAGCCCGGACTGGATTTTTGGTCCCGTCGCTACACGAAATAGAACGTTGCATTTTCCGATCGCACCTCCACATGCGTCAGCTGATGGCGAGAACGGCCCTGATTCTTGCCGCGCCGTTCACGCATCGACTCGTACTTGAACACGGGACTCCGAGCTTTGGCCACTTCCAGCGCCAGCGACCTATGATGCACGAGGGAGAAGACGAAGGCTACGAACAGAGCCAAGGAGCCATGGAGATGGCATTCGCTACGAAAAGCTTGAAAGAAAGGTACCAATAAACTTGTTCTCGCTAATCAATCAAAATCAATTGGTGGTTTCTTTCGCAACCCTCTGATCATTGCATCTTTTCTTGCAATGTAGTTTGGCAGTTTGGTACACATCCACTTTCACTTTCGAATGATATGGGTTTTGGAACATCATTCATCTATCATCCACTCGTTATTGTCATTATTCCCGAATAACGTGTGGGATAGTTGAGCTAACAAGGAAACATATTTAACTGGAATTCATATATTTATTATCTATCATTCCTTCTATAGTATAGCAAATTCAATTAAACCAAATTGAAAGAGATGTCTACTAGGAATTGGGATTGAGTCGACTCATAATCGTCGGGGAATATTTATAATTAGGTCAAATAATATCATGGAAATTCAACCGTACGTCCGATTGTAGCCTTGGAAACATACCCAATAAATGCAGATTATATATTATATAATTCAGTTGTCTGCTAAACTATGATTATGATGACACTTGAATTGGAACTGCTTGCATCAACCGTTTTTCATGAACAGTAAAAGTTTTTACTCTTAAGTGTAGTCGTAGTGTACAAGAAATTCAACGTATCTCTGTTGATCACATTTGTCTTTCTCCAGTAACGGTTTAACGAACCGCCAGGTGGAACTGGGCATGATGAACGCCGACCTTCACGGCACCGTCCTCGGCGACTCCTGCCCGCCCAACCCGGAGTGTCACCCGGAGCCGTATCGCACACTCGACGGCACCTGCAATAACCCGTTACACCCTCGTTGGGGTGCTGCGACCGGACCAATGGAACGCCTTCTTCCGCCCAGCTATGCCGACGGTGAGTGCTCTATTTAACAGTATTAGATTGTTTCATATGATATCGTTTTCAAAGTCTTCCTCCATTTGATATGAAAAGTTTCTCATGTAGCTGTAATCTGATAATGATTGTCTAACTTTGATGGCAATATGAAGTATACAGTATCAAAAAGCATTACTTCTATTTGTACCTGATTCCCTTGCAAAAAAAAATGTATTACAGAATTAGCAAAATTCAATCATTCAATTTGTCTTCTTGATGTGACATAGTAATTTGATCCTTGGTGAAGTACCTGTAATACTGCTCTTTGGTATAATCATAACTGTTCTATTCATATCTAGAATCAATGGCCATTATGGTTTTTGACTGATATTTATTCTTGAAATAGATTTCTTCTTGGGACGCTTCTTCAATGATGAATTCTGTACCTACATATTGGTACACATTTCCATCTGGAATCCCCATATTAAAATTGTTTCGTTGCAAAATTTGATCATAATTAGTTATTTGCATTTTTTATAAAGCAAAAATGTTCAGATTTTCAATTTGTCTCTGGATACTTATCACGGCGAATGCACCTCGACATTGTCGCCAGAAGGTTTCGCATTTTGTCAGACATTTGAAAAATTGGTCCAAAATGTCGCAAGCCGAAAAAATCACCGATTTCACCGTGGCGGATGTAAGTCAAGTTTGTGATGTTTGTTCTCAGGTGTATGGAGCGTGCGGGAGTCTGCGGTTCCAGGCCACGAGCTTCCGAACGCCCGACTCGTCAGCTGGACCGTGTTCCAAGACCACCACGTTCCGCACGAACACCTGAACATGATGGTCATGCAGTTCGGACAGTTCATCACGCACGACATCACTCTCTCTCCGTCCATCAAGCTCCGTAAGCAAACTCTCACATCAACAATCTAACATAAATATGAAATGATGCCGCCCCGGTGGCTCGGTCAAATCGCTAAACTGAAGTCGCCATTGGGTTCCAGTCCAACATAAGGCATGGGTTTTTGTGAATGTCTTTTCACCGATCATTATTTCATCGTTCAATCATCACCCGCGTTCGTCCCTTCGTGTAACCTAGCTGTTGGTGGGGTCGTTAAACAGCACTGTCAGTACTAGATTATAGCTGAAAATATACTTGCTTCACTGTAGTTTTGCTGATCATTTTATTGTGATGTGTTCTGCCATGGTTAAAAAGTCTGGAACAAGTTTTTCTTGTTTCTCTGTGTTGTTGGAGTGAATAGTGGAATGGTTTCCTGTAGAAACAGGTCAAAACTATTTGCTCATTCATCACTAACCCAACACCCATTTCTAATAAACTTCAATCTCATTTTCCCACCAGTTCACCTTCACATCATCTCATTCATCATTCACGAACGTCAATAGATAATAGTCGATCATTACAGTGCGCCGTTAAACCGAATGTGAAAGAAATTATCCATGGAAGAAAGTGTGATAGTAATTCTCTGTACTCTTCAGTGAATGGCAGTGGAATATCGTGCTGTGATCGAGATGGCAGTGAATTACCGCAAGAATTTCACCACTTTGCTTGTTATCCGATTGTTATCCGACCTGACGACCCGTTCTACTCGAATTACAACCAGCGATGCATGAACCTCGTACGATCGATGCTGGCGCCGCGATATGACTGCACGCTCGGCTATGCTCAACAGGTAAGGTCTAATTAATGGAAGAATCAAACAATTTGAGGTGAGAATAAGTCAAAATGACAATAATATCTAACTATGGTATCCACTTTCAGTGGTTGGTGAATAGCGCATCAGGTCTCTGTTGGTATGATACTGTTTGGAGAATGCTTTGTAATTTCTTTCTATTCTTTCATTTTTAGGAATGTGTGAATGTGTTCAATTTTTCAATCTGAACTTAATATCTCACAATACTAAGTGAATTATTACCTCTGTAGAATCGTATCCACATTGTTATTGTTTGAAGCAAGTTTTTCACTGCGTGCAATACCCACCTACGTTCAAAGAATATCATGAGAATTTTGTGAAATTCTGTAAACAATCGTGGTAAGCTGCTGGTCTATAGATTGTAGTCTCGTTTTCTTCAAACACTCGTTTTCTTCAAACATAGTTTTCTTCAAATGCTAGTTATTTCCAAATAATGAATCTAGGTTTCCAATCACAGAGTTCAATGGTTTTTGTTTCAATACATAGGAACATATTGTATTTTCAGGCCAGAGTAAGAAGCATCAAATTATGATTTTTTTTTTTTTGCTCTATAACGCTACGTCAATAGCACTTGATAATGTTCAGTTCTGCTCTTGAGTAGGCCAGGTATTACAGAGTCCAGTTAAGCCTAATATGAGGGTTGGTAGAAACAAATTTAAGGGTAACCACATTTACTGATAATGACACTTAACTGTCAGTCAGCAGTATTTCCACTTGGGTAATTCCAGCCTCTACTGGTATTAGAGGAATCCACCTGGCTCTTAATATATTCCTAGCTGCTTTTGACCTAATTCCATGTTGATTATTTTGACACTCGAATTGGTATAAAACTATAATTATATTTCATCATCTCCCAGATGAATAAAGTAACTCACTACTTGGACGGCTCGATGTTGTACGGAACCGACCCAGAAGTGATGAGCGAGCTCCGCACGTTCGAGGGCGGCCGAATGCAGATGTTCAACGATTTCAACCGAGACTTGTTGCCGCTGTCGGAGGACAAGGAGGCTTGTCTCACGATGGAGAGGGGATCTGCGTGCTTCCGTGCTGGTAAACGACTCGATATCTGATCTATTGCTATTAGTTTCAATAATCTTGATACTTCAACAAGACTTCTTTTCTAGCATGCAATTGAAAATACATTGAATTATTTAATCGGCTGTTTTTGCAAATCAAGCATCTACCATTCTAGCTGAAGTGGAAATGTGGAATGACTTTGGTGGAGTATGAAAAAAAATATAATAATCAAATTTGGAGACATAGTGAACAATTAAGACGATTCATAACATTTATGTCTAGTGAAGTATAATGTCATAAGATGATTTGGTACAAAAGAAATACTTTTCATGTAATTTTGATTGATCATATTTTAGTAGTGAGGAATTTCAATTTTTTCACGAGTGCCCAATCATGAATCTCTTCCATTATAAACTGTAATGTTTGCTACAAATATTGTAACTGTTATTATTATCATTCCTGAAATTGATAGTTAATTATTTTCAGTTTGTCGAAGAAGATGCATTATAATTACAGATTCATTTCCCTGATTGCCCTTGTGGTGACCCTTCGTGGAACAGTCCTACCTTGTAATCCATCAACGTGATAAGGAACAATGTCTTATGAGTGACATTTTGATTTTGCAGAGAATGAATGAATTTTGTGGTCCTAACTACGAGGTCATACCCGCCAACTTCACCGTGTCAAGATCACAAGTAATGTTACATTCTGTCTCCAGGTGATTCTCGCGTCAATCAACAGGTCACGCTGGTCGTACTGCACTTGCTGTTCACGCGCGAACACAACAGATTGGCCGAGGGACTGTCTCGGCTGAACCCTCATTGGTCGGACGAGACTCTCTTCCAGGAGACGCGACGTATCGTGGTGGCACAGTTGCAACACATCATGTATGCCGAATGGCTGCCACTGGTCTTAGGTGAGCGTTAATAAACACGAGGTTGTGACCTCTTGAACCACTTCACTGGTTCGGTCAGTCAAGTCGTATTGCTATTTGAAACGGGAAAGTCAAGTCTGTAGATTATTTTGGCACCGTTCACAGCTCTGACTTGAATAGTCCTAATTTTGTGAATAGGATTGCTTATTTTGTGGTTGTATCTTTACATCGTATTCGTATTGAATAATTCATTGGGGTGAACCTATATTGTTATTGTATTATATGCCCCCTCTCCTGGGCTTGTCTCAAAATTACAGCTTACCTTCTGAAACCAATGTGAAATTGAGTGTGGCTTTGAGTCCCACATAATGTATGTTTTTCGAAAAATCCTTTCACTTATCATTTTGTAGTAATAATAATAAAATTGTCTTCAGGAATTGGATATGAGAATATAAATCAATATGAAGTACATGATTGTCTCAAAATATTGTGCATCTAACATGAAAAATTGACACCTAAGAATGAACGTGGGGAATTGGAAGAGTAAAAGTTTCAGAGCAGCTCTCTGTTGTCTTCAGGCGATAAGGCGATGCACGACTTTGGACTCGCTATTCATCAAAACAGTTTCTCAACGGACTACGATCCTCACGTCAATCCTTCAATCACCAACGAGTTCTCCGTGGCCGCATTCAGGTTTGGTCATTCGACCGTAGACGGCAGGTTGAGGTGAGTCGTCTTCATTACAAATTCTCATTTCTGATAATTTCTTCCGTTGGTTTCGTTAGTTCGGCTCATGAAGGAGAGTTCAACACTAGCCCTCGTCCGACCGGATGACTGCACGGTGTCCCAGCCAGCTCTGCCGATTGTCTCGGAACGGCTCTGTTTGGTGTACTGCTAAGTTACTTCTCAAGATGATATTCGCAGAAACCTTCACCCCATAATTATTGAAATATAAACTCTAAATAACTTCGAGGCACAAGCTGTCCCTGAAATTTACAGAAGTAGGACGGTTCTATATTCTAGACTTCTTCACATAAATTTGTACGGAAAATTCACTTGTCTGACTCTTTCTCATTTGTGTACTCTCACGGCAGAATGCATCTTTCCTACCTATGTGGTTTGACTTTGATGTGGATTTTTGAGGATTGTTCCATCCATGGATCGCTGGTTGCGGATTCAACCAGCGTTGTTTGGGTATCTAAGGCTGACACTTTTCTGTCAACTCATATATTGCATCATATTACTACTACATTTGAATCTTCACACCACCAAGAACACTATGTATAATTATTATATTTCTCAAAGTGTGTAATAAACCTATTCTAATAATTCCAATAAATATTCAAGATGTCAAATATAAAATGTGATTCATCAGAAACCTGCGTCGAGCCATGAAATTGATTTTGTTCGCGATAGAATGCGTTCGGCTAGCTTCTAGCAGAGCTTGCACTTATATGAATTTCCCTTCTCGGTGCCTCACTAGCAAATGCAGAGATTGAGTAGAATACCCATCTGCTATGACATGTAATCTAATCGTGTCGTCACTACACATTTCAGGTTGATGCGACAAGGTCACGTGGATGAAGTCATCAAAATGCCAGGAGTAATGTTCGACCCGTCCAAGATGAGGGAAACTGAGTTTTACGACCGTCTTCTAATGACCCTGACGTCCCAGCCGATGCAGACCGTTGACCCTTCGCTCTCTGAGAGTGTGAGTAGACGAATACTGTATTTTAGATTTGAAAATATATTCAAATTCCAACAAGAAATATTCAGTAGAAATAACTCTGAGGCATTATGCTGTCAAAAGTCTTTGAATATGAAATTAGAAAACTATGATAGTTCACGGATATTTCAATCTTGTTCTCAAGGATGGTACACCCAATGAAATCTCCGTCATATCGCTCCATTTATTCTCATATTTCAATGTTTGCCAGCATGTTCATGTGAAAGTTGATTCTATCAAGTTACTGCATTGATCAAGATGGACGGTGTTGGTATGTTCGTTTCAGTTATTCGTGCTAGATTTATATATATTCAACGGTACATGATGACGTATATCGACTGAATCACTCAATTGGGCTGTAGTTGGACTTAAGCAAGATCAGAGGATTTTTTTGAAGTGTTTGTTATGAAATAATTTATGTCTTCACCAGCTGAGCAAGTATCTCTTCCGTTCCGGCAATCCGTTCGGGGTCGACCTCGGTGCGATAAACATCCAGCGCGGCCGCGACCACGGAGTTCCTTCGTACAACGAGTACAGACATCTTCTAGGACGACAGCGTGCTCGTACCTTCGAGGACTTTTCGGATCTCATCGACATCGAGGTAAGCTTGATTATTTTGTTGTATGTGTATTGCATAAGACACAAATTATGATAGAACATCAGTGATATGGTTCTGTTATTAAATCCATTGCTTGATGTCCCATGATCAGAGTAACGAGGCATTTGTTTTTCAAGGGGTAGCCCCTTTATTTTCACTATCTGTAATAAACTCCCTGTATTAGAATAGTAGAATTTTAAGTGAATGCATGATTTGATTTATGAATGGAAAGAAAAAAAATTGATGAATCGAAGATTTTTTAAATGGAAATAATAATATAATAGTAATGAACAAATGAATTCAGTCTCCTGATTGACTGAAATAACCACCAAGTAAAATAAACACAAGTAAGGAGATGTTATCAATATAATTATGTGATATATTAGGTGATAATATTCAATCATTTTATTTACTCATTGAAGATTGTTCAGATTATTAACACTTGATTGGAACACGATCGTTTCTCTGATATCGTAGAAACTTACAGCGACGTTGTTTATCACACAGCGAGAAAACTGCAACTGAAATTGATTGAGCTCGAACTGGTCAAAAACTTGCATGTACTGTATCAATGTGTTTTGGACTATTTTTGACCTGCCCGGTTAATCATTTCTTGACGGAACATGGTCGGTGGTAAGAATGTACTCTGGAGATATTTCACATATTGAAATGAGAAAATGACAATATCTCCCTTTTTTTTATCCAGGCCATATCTCGCCTGCGTTCAGTGTACATTTCTCCGGACGACGTGGATCTGTTCGTTGCCGGGCTGCACGAACGCCACATTCCCGGAGCAGCCGTCGGCCCGACGTTCGCTGGAATCATCGCGGATCAGTTCTCTCGGCTACGCAGGGGCGACAGGTTCTTCTACGAGCATTCTGGTCACGAGCATTCCTTCACTCCTGGTAAATACATCAGTCGTACAATTATAGCAGTTGCATGCTTTGCTTGGTCTTAAGGTCCATAGGGCATGGGTTCTGAGTCGTACATAAGGCATGGGTTTCTGCTAACATAGCTGTTGATCAAGTCCTGTGAGTGTTGGTTATCGTGAATATATACTGTCAAACCAAATATATAAATAAGAAATTGGCACATGGACAATAATGGATTGAAATCAATTATTTTCGAAAAATATATACTTCATGAGCCTAATAAAGAACCATGAAAGTGAGAACAATAAGGTCCAATAGATACTCTCTTTGGAATGAAATATTTCAATGTGGCTTGATCGACCACTAGGTATCGTAGTGAGTTGATAGTACTCAACAGAAAGATTCACATGTTTGTTTCAGAACAACTCTCCGAGGTGAAGAAAGTGACGTTGGCGAGGATTATTTGCGACAACAGCGACCGAATCGAGCTGAATTATGTGTCGCCGAATGCCTTCGTTACCAACAATCAACCAGGGTAAGTGAAATAGTTTCTCAAGGTCTATTCATATTTGAATTGCTTCCAACGTATTACTTGGGAGCATACCACACTTGTTGCTCGATGAATTGTTTCAATCTTAGTTCATCTAGTTTCAGAAGATATCTGCTTGAAAAAGTCTGAAAGGTAGAATCAATGTCCGAACACAGAGTCTGATTTAATCGCTAGTACTGAACTGTTCCGTTATTTAGTCTGGTTTCAATTTTGTAATGAACCTCTTTTCAACAGATGTGGATATTTGTATCGTTAAGTGGAAATTATTCCACGTGAAACCGTACAATTTTCAATAGTCGTATCTATTCGTATTGTTATATGAAATTAATTTCATAATAATAGCCCCGATTGAATGATTCAATTCCTCATGGGCTTGAATAGATAAAAAAATCTTGACAGTCGCTTGTCCATAAGAGGTGAGAGTAGATTGGACCTCGGTTTAATATCCTCCGATGTCTTTTTTCACAAATCATTTCATCGAGTGATCTTTAGGTATACATATTAAACATGTTATGTGAGATTCAACTAGAAAATAATTGTTCTACATTCAGGGTCAAAGGTGACACGATAGGATCACAACTAGTTGGTATTAATGTGTTTCTACTACTTGTTTGCAGGAATGAATTGGTGCATTGCAACGACCCTCGAGTACCGATGATGAACTTGCGTTTCTGGTCAGAAAATAGAAATTAATTATACGTCTTGAATTTGCCAACCTGCGTATTACCTCGAGCTGTAATTAACTTGTTAGAACTGTTTATACCAACTGTAAAGAATTGTAACTGTTGATTAATGTTTTGTTTTGATAAGTCTAGACTATTTGTGATTTAATTCTGGTCATTATCAACGTGTTGTAGATTATATGGTATTATTGTAAATTATGTTAATGTATATCACTACCTTTATAAATAAAAGATATATAATATATGATAAAAAACTGGTTTGCATTCTCATCCATGTCCCCAAAGGTCCTCATGCTTCGGAGTTGAAGAAATCCCATCACTTGATACTGGGTATGTGGTTGAATAAGAGAATATTCAATCAATAATTCAATGGTGAATTTTAAAAAAGTCGCTGAATTTGTATATCTTGATGGAGACATCTTGAATTGAGTGAAAGAAATGAGCATACAATGTTGTGTCAAGTTATACCACAACCAAGATATTATTTCGATAATTCAATTTCAAAAATCATCTTCTGAATATTATCAAAATCCCACCAAATATGCGATTGATAGAAGAAATCGTGTATTTGTAGTGTTTTTGAACATATGATGTTCTATAGCTTCAGTTGTTTGTGTTGAACAAAATCATCATGGAAGAATAAATGTTATTCTAATTTGTATCCAAAGTTTTCATAACTTTTGAATTGAATATTTGAATAAAATGAATTGAGTAATAATTATTGATATACTTTTTTTGTTCATCAAGGATCGCAAACATCTATTTCGTTGCATTGAATTTTTCATTCAATTTGCATTTCATACTGCCTGCTCCTCCAATTTCGATGAACACAGAAAAACTAACAAAACTTTTGGTCTCTAACCATTAACTGTAATTGTCGGAATATCGCATGTCATATTTCTTTCAAACAACCGTTCAGAGTAACTTATCTTGCCATTCAGTTTGATCGTTTATCGCATTATCTGTGATTATATTATAACACTGTGAATCCTGTTTCCCTTCAGGGACGTCAGGTTCGCGGTGGGGGTGGGGGGAGGGGGAGGGGAGGGGGGTCCATAACAATAAAAACTCAATAAGTTCAACGCCCCCAAAGTTAACATGACGGAAGCATGCGATTCACAGGTTTGAGTCTTATATTCTGAAAACCTGTGGGCTTAGCTTTACCAGATTAATGGAACCAATACAAAATATTGTTATTCGCACACAGTAGTAGAGGAATGGCTGGTTTCTGACCTAACAAAAGCTTGTTTCATCGTTAAAATTCAAGTACCGGTACAGGAAATGCGCAGATCCTATTGATACAAACCAAATGCTACCATCAATAAACATGTCGGTATCAATTTATAGTGCAATTTTATCTCTTTTCCAAAGTATATCCCACCTCTCAAACCCTTGCCTAATTCTTGCAACTGTGCTATATTACAGGCCAAATTCTTCCAACTCTTTTCCAACATCTTCCATAATCTTTTCTGAATTTTATACAATCTCGAAAATATATCCACATTTCAATTTCAACAAATAATATGTTCAAATATCACACTGCCTTAGAAACAGAGGTCCCCGTTGATCGTGGCTTCGAGTCTCGCATAAGGTTTGGGTTCAGGTTGAAGTCCTTAGTTATCATCACGTCATAGTTTAATCATCGACAGTTCATCCGTACCCCCAAATAACCCATCTGTTGCTGACGTCGTTGAGCATGCAAACAATAATCATCCACTAAAATTCGTGATGTATAACTGACAATGCGTTCAAGTTTCGAAAAGATATAACTGCATAAAATGCATTGATGGTTGGTATAATATTCTCCAGTTCAACTTTTAATGACAGTTGTATGTGAATATATATATATATATATATATATATATATATATATATATATATATATATATATATATATATATATATATATATATTCATTTTTGATTTCATGTAGGCTTGCATGGCGACTTATATTATGACAAATGATTATATTTAGAGGTATTTCAGTCGTTTAAATTTATTAATCAATCAATCAGATGCTCATTAGGTTACTCATGAGTATCTGATTAATTAATGAATAAATATAAACGACTGACATACCTTTGAATATAATCACTTATCATATTTAGAGTTGGTTGTACCAAGTAATGATGAGTGAATTGAGCAAAAAATGAATTGAGTGAATTGAGCAAATTAACTTGTTATTACCCTTGAATACATGCCATTTTTGTACCGTAAGTAATGATTAACTAATTAATATTTAATCATCAGTTGGTACAATCGGCTCTTATTCATATTTATCACAAACAATTACTTTTATTTGGTCCATACAAGAAATAACAGGAGATTCTGGTTGTCGGCCTCCAGAATAACTGTGACCCCAGAACTGTCACTCGACCATCTAGGCCATATCTCTATGACCTATCTCTGGGACCGATCTCAGCTAACGCCCCACCAATAATAATAAAAATATAGCGAATATTCCATCAGCACACAGTCACGAGACTAGCCGGCCATTGACCGACTGATCAGCTGTAGCCGGCAGAAAACCTGTACCCAGGTCACCCTGGGGAAGGGACAACGAACCTTTTAAGCAGTGGTCCACCGTGTAGGGAAGGGGAAGGGGGGATGGGTATCTATGAGGTATATATTTCATTAGGTGACTGGAAGATTTTGTAGTTTTTCGAAGACGTTCTTGATCATAACATATCTGCGGTCACGATTCGCGAAGAAACTTGGAAGTTAGAAAGGTAAGATTTAATATTATCCTCATATTCAAGCTGGTATAGGAGACTCTTCAACCATCTATCACAAGGAATGCAGTGTTTGAAGAAGGAGAAACTCAAAAGGACATTGAAAGAATATTTATTGCAGAACTCTTTCTACAGTTTGGAAGAATTCTTTCTTTGATACCATGTTTTTTTGTTTTTATAATACGATTATGTGATTTTTTCGGATTGTTTTATCTCTTGACCTATTGGTTGGTTTATGCATATATTCTTATGTTGACAAATCATAGAATAAATGAAACAAATAAAATATTATACAAGAGATTATATTCAATTTGATTTTAATTGTTGGTATAGTGTTTGAATCGGTGATACTTTTATGCTCCCGACAGATTTAAAATTGCAATACTTTCATGTGCGTGAAATAAGTTTGGTGATTGTGAAATTGATTGAACGTCAATTTTATTTCGTAGTCAATTTTTTGTGTGGATCGAAAAATTATGTCACTCATCAGAGTGATTATATTACCTCTCGTGCTCGTTTTCACCTACATTATTATATCGGGAAATTATTATCTTTCTAATGAAGTTCACTAATCAAAATGTGCGTATGTATAAATAAGTTTATGTATGGCAAGAAAAATGTTTTTTTTTTCCGAATTTCTGAATATTTAGAACAAATTTGAATGATGAACTCCTAAATTTGATTATTCTTCCATATACTTTGAATTAACGTAAACGTACCAAAGAACATGTTTTTCAGCTAGCAATAATGCCTTATACACATTTTAGTCAAAAAAGAAGGAAGAGGACTTGGTTCTGGCAAACCCAATTGCATGGAAAAAAATTGCATGGAAAAATTCAACAGCACCTCTACTGAATCGCAACATAGCACTTGACATACTAATAGAGTGCATGAGGTAGAGCGGCCATCCAATTGTATACAGTTAACCATCTATGTGTGTTTTTTTTTGAATAAAAGATACGAGATTGAAAACTTGGAGTCTTTGAGGGATAAAATCCTATCACCAGAATCGAGACAAATGATATTAGTCAAACCAAACTTCGTTTCAACTATACAAAATCAAACGCGAAAACAAAATTTCCATAAGAACGAAACTGAATTAAATAGAGTAAAAGTTCTTCAATCTGAAGTTGCAGTAACGCAACAACACAATTTGTGTTTTGGCCTACGATGTATCTATTATTATTTCATATGGAATAGTTCAAAGTAAAGGTTGATGTGTGTGTTAATAGTTTTATCATTATTATTATCATTATTATTACTATCATTTTCATCATTACAATCATTATTGTTATTGATTGCATCAGTATTATTGTTATTTTCAATGTAATCATAATTCATTCAACAATTTGGATAAATACATCAAACTGATTGAGCGGTAATTTTTGATTTCGCGTTTCCAAAATCTAACAATATTGATAGGTTATCTGTGATTCCAGTACCAACGACTTGACCATGAAGAACATTATCTACGGATTGGCTGTAATGTGTCTGCTGGCGACCGTGTCAGCTGGCACGATCGGCAAAGACATGGCCGAAGTCGTCCCCAAAGAGAGCGACAAAGTGATGGACATACTCGCCGATGCTGGCAGGAAAGAGATGGAGAAAATGGCCGATAAAGAGGTGGAGAAAGTACTCGATGATGTCAAGAAAGAGATGGAGAAAGTAACCAATAAAGTGGTGGATGGTAGCAAGAAAATACCTGAAGGTACCTGCGAATGTGCGGCGTTCTTGAGTGAACAAATCGACGCCGACACGAAGCCCCTTGGTTCGAAGCCCGTTTCCTTCAAACCGACTTGTGACGCGGAAGGCAAGGAGTCTTGTTCGAAGATGTGCATGGCTCTGGTAAGTCACGTGATTGAATCATTCTCGTAGTCTTAGCTTAGTCACCAGGGGACTTATTCTAGTAGGTAACCTCCTACTATTCGAAGTATCTATACGTTCCCGCATCAAAATTTGTATATTGTTTACCGCTAGAAAGTTATCACAAAAAGAAATGATAACAAAAATGATGAAAAAATATATTTCGCTAAACTGACTGCCATGCATATTTAATTAAGCTCAAGCATTATCAGCCAAGGAAGCAAGGGAAGCAAGGTTCGTAATTAGTGATAGGTTAACTTGGAGGCGCGGAGAGGTATGATCAGGAAATGCACTCAGCTTTATGAGATTATGAGGAGCTCTTCCAACTTTCTCAATATTGAATTAATGAGGTTATATTTTCATCTTGAGCATTAGAAGAGTAATCAGGGTCCGCCCTTAAAACTTACCAGATTTCAGTGAAGATAATGTAGAGTGAAGCCGATTATAGCGTAATTTGTTTTAAAGGAGTCAAGTTTGAAATTAATGACCCTTGAAGGAAAATTTATGGTATTATTTTCTGATACCAAGATGAAACTTCCATGTTTTCTGAAATTGGTTTAATATTTTTTGACTAACATTTTGTTCAAATCCGCGATTTATTTCGTGTATGAATAGAATAATAACGGGTAAGAAATTTCTCTGACTGATTGTCTAGGAACCTGAATTTCAGAGTGCAACTAAAAAGTTATTCATATAATACCTATTCCGATAAGATATCCAATCGACAGTGACCATGATGAATTTTTCATCGCTTTTCACATAATTTTCTTATTCAGACTTCAAAATGCTGGCTCTGAATTATTATGAAACCAAAAATACATGTCTTTTCCTAAACCTACTTACTCTGCCCAATCGGCACATACATTACTGACGCACTTATTTCAGGCCCGATATTATCTACCAGTTAGTCTTATTCAGAGAGTTAGTGAAACCAAATAGCATCAATAATAAGTACAATAAAATAAAGTATTACGTTTGGAGTGGTAACATCGAGTTCGTGTTGCCTTGCTCGAACGATCCTACCTTGTATAGCTCCCGATCTGAAAATGAATGACTTTCTGCAAAGTTGTATTCATTCCATATATATATATATATATATATATATATATATATATATATATATATATATATATATATATATATATATATATATATATATATATATATATATATTTTGGGTTACACCGTCAGCGTGGTCATTTCATCATGATTTCATCACCCATTCTCATATTGATAGTTTCGAATTTGTATGTATTTCATTATATACAAATTCATTTATTTATTCAATCATTGCATCATAAATAAAGAATTCTACAAGAAGTTCCCAAGTTAGTATCGTCATCAATTGTTATGAAATTCAAGCATGGCATAGAATACATTATCCATCAAAAACAGTTCGAATGTATGTTTGAAAAATATTCTGGAATCAAATTTTAGAAACACATCAGAAATATGATTCTGAAACTTTGCCATATCCATACAATTGAAATGTTGATGAATTACTCTCCATTTCTTCCATGTTTAATCCAGGATTTTTCCTCAAGAAAATGATGAATGAAAATGCTTTGAACTTGAATAGTAAACTACTTGATTTCTCTTATAGGCTCAAGCCCACAAGGAGAAGTCCCCGGGAGAATTCTGCGAAAAAGTGGGAACAAATATGAAAGGATTGAAGGTAAGCTGGCTGTTTAATACTTTAAACAAATCGAATATGGAAGGAGAATGACTATCGAAACAACAATGAATAGTCTATAGTTTCATCTGGGTGACAGCGTAGATTCCATTTCACACACTAGAAAAAAGCATGCTTGTATTTATGTTTGTATATTTTACAAACAAGTGAAAACGAATTTAAGGCCCAACAAAATTATATCGACACTGAATCTTGAATATGGAATATAGAACACTGAATAAATTACAATATTGAATACTATAACTCTGACACTGACACTGACAATGAATATCCATGTGAACTTGTTAGAAAAATATCAATTTGACATATTATTTCTATTTTGTTTCTATGAAAATAAGTTATAAGTTAGATCCATACCAATAATGAATTTTGATAACCTACACGAACTGAACTCGTGGTATGATGAACTAAATGAGCGATTAATTAGGATCTTCAGACTGAAACCACACTTTTCATCAATTAATTATCGATTTTCACCATCACATTATTCATTCAGAGGTGCCACCTTTGGTAGCTCAGTCAGCTGAGGCTTCGCTTCAGAAACTGAAGTCGCATGGGCATGGGTTCGTATCCCTCATAAGGCATGTGTTTTTGTAAACGTCCTTTCTCTCATCATCATCACTTCATAGTTTCATAATCACCAGCTCATTCGTACCCCCGTATAACCCAACTGTTGGTGGGGTCGTTAAGCAAACAATAAGCAATCATCGATAAAGATCTTCAGACTGAATAACCACACTTTTCATCAATTAATTAGCGATTTTCACCATCACATTATTCAGAGGTTTTTCGAAATAGATATAATCCCAGATAATCTGAGTTTGTGTTATCTGTCTCCTAGCCCGCCGTGTTCTACAAAGCTTGCGACGATAAGACTTGGTCACCAACCGGCATGGCTGCTAAGCAACCGTATTGTTGTCTCGACGGAAAGAACGCTGCCTGCCCTTCCGACGCCAAAACAACCACTGAAGAGAAAGACGTGATGAGGGAATTCCCAGAGAAGAAAGTAGTTCCAGCCACTACCCACTAAGATATAATTACACATAGTATTAGACACAAGAGTATACACTGATTGTTTATATTAAAATATTTATTTATGAAAAATAAAAAATATTATTGTTATTTTGATGTTATTTTTATTCATTTAATAATATTGGCTTTATAACGCAATGCTATGAGAGCTAAGATCTAGGACTAACTTGGACTTGTCCCATGTTCTCCCAGCTGACGATCATCTCCTGTGCCAAGAAACCTCGACGTCACCTAGATCACCTATAAGCTGGCTACAGGCTCTACAGGGCTCTGATAGCCTGAGTAGTCAATCTCAGTGGCTTAGGTCGGTTTCATACATCCAGAACAACGTAGCTCTCAGTTGCGTATCCATAGTAGATAGCTATAATCCAAGCTAAGATCTATTGGCGTCGTACGAATGATTAATGTGATTATGGGATGTTCAGATGAAGGTTTCTTAGATAATAGGGAGGTTAGTGGAACAGAAGCGGTGGTGGCCAATATAAAACCCATGTAAAGATGGACGGTGGTGGAGATCGAATCAGGTCCGATGTGCCCATCATCTCTCTATTTCACTCTAATTTTGATATATGTTGAGATGTATTGAGAACGTTGCTGATCCCACCAGCAGTTAGTTCATTTGGGAATACGAATAAGCGGATGATGGATGTATGATATTCACAAAGTTCTACGTAAAATCCTGGACTCGAACCCAGACCGATTTGAATTCAATATCCACGGCTTTTGACTTTATTGAATGAGCTAGATGGGCGAACTATTTATATTCAATAATGGAGTGGAGCTGAGGCACCGCTTCAGAAACTGAAGTCACCGTTGGGCGTGGGTTCGAGTCCCACATCAGGCATGTTTTTTTGTAAAGTTCCTTCCACTTATCATTACTTCATAGTTTCTTAATAACCTGCTCATTCGTAGCCCCATATAACCTAGCTGTTGGTGGGGTCGTGTTGGTGGGTCGGAAAATTTGAATTATATTGCAGAGATTTGATTTTTCAATTTTCCCGCCCAGCCTAATCTTATGGGGATTTTAGAAACTTTGAAATGATGTTTCTCAAAAATGGTCGAACCGATTTGACCCCAAAACTATACAGTTCCAAGTTGGATGAGTTTGCGTATATAAAAAAGTTTCATGACAATCGGTCAAACCCTGCGACCTGTGCAGTGCGCACAAACAAACAAACAAACAAAAAAAACACAGACAAAGCTCCGTAAGAGTGGGATGGAAACTCTTCGCTAATGCTCATCGAATAATTCAAAGTTTACAAGCATTCGTTGTACGAGAGTTCCAGAGAAGTTGACATCATTTTTTTGTGAAGAATAAATATAACTATGAAACAATATACAGAGGATGAAGTTAATCACAAATTAATAAAATATATACTAATAATATGAAACTATTTCATTATTGAGTGAACTTTAATATCATTCAAAGCATAATTCAAATGATACATTGAAATGAAGTACACATGAAACATATTGTGAAAGACATTTTCCACTATATAGGTATATATTCAACATCACAGTGAAGTTATTTATCACCGTTAATTTTCCCATAAGGGTGATAATAAATCAAAATGAACATATAGCTACCTCAGCGCTACCTGAAATTCTATTCTGATACTATAAACAACACGGGGGATTTCAAGAACATTTCCAAACATTTCATATCATGGATAATACATGTTCTTTCATTAAACATGAATACAGGATTATTTGCTGGTAGGGGCGGGGAAGGGAGGGGACTGAAGGGAGAGTGGGGTCGTGCTCTATAAGTTATTAAACAATAACATCAGAAAATAATTAATGTACAAGTCACAGTTTTGCTAATGGATTGTTCATTTGTGGTATTTGTGTTGAAGTTTGTGGATAGTATGAATTACTTACAGGTTGTTAGGTTGGTATAATAATATATTGTGCCATGATAGCTTGTAGGTTACATTGAAGTGGGTTTTAATAAGTGAAATTAATGCATACATACCATATGTATACATTTATCCATACCCCAATCTTGAAACAATTTTCTATGGCTCAATAGATCATCTGACTCTGATGGATTTCAAATCATGTGCTAGATCCATCATTAACTTTGAGGATTTGAATTTAAATTTTTTGAATTTTCAATTTTCAAATTGAGTTAGAAGTATGAAAATCAGTTTTATTCGGAACTATATTTTCGTGAGCTTCATATTCATATTATTCATATTCCAAATATTCTGATTTTTTTCTCTTCCGAATACATTTACTAAAAATGTTAAGTGCATAATAACCATTACAAAGACATGTAGACTTGGGTTCGCCGGGCCCAAGTCCCCTTTCTTCTACTACTGCTCCTTCTTTGCCTGATTCTGCTCTTCCTCCTCTCCCATCTCAACTCTTCTCACCAACCTCCCTCCATTTCTCTCCATTCTTCCACCAACTTTAAGCCATCTTCATCTACAGCTCTTCTCACACTCATCTTCCATCTCTCTCTCTGTCTCCTCACTCTTCTTTCATCTCCGTACATTTCCAACATCTTGCACTCTGCTATGGGTGTCCTATTCCTCTCCATTCTCTCCACATGTCCGTAGAGCAACTCAATCTCTCCCTACCTATATGTTGAGCAATAACCGTTCAACACCAATCTCTGCTCTTAACAATTTGCTTCTCTTTCTACCCAATTTCGTTAATCCTGCAATGCTTCTTATAAATATTATTTCTGCTGCTTCTATCATGCTCTCTCCTTTCCAACCCCAAGTCCAGGTAGCAACTGCGTGGGTTATGAAAACATATGTTTTATATATGAGATTTTTTTTTTTTGAAATATTCTCATATCAGATTAAATTCTTCAGCACAAAATCTAACCTTAATGGAGACTTACCAAGCTTTCAGGAATTATATTGTTAGTAATAAGTAAAAATCAATGAATTAAAATTGGAATGATTTGTTTTCAAGAGGTAAGCGTGCTGCTAGACGTGCGAGATTACATCACGCCGTGAACATTCACGACAGTAATTCATGAATACGATCTCCATTTCATTTTGTTTGTGAGGAAATAAACTACGTATCGATCATAACAGAACGTTAATAAAATCCACGTACTGATCTTGACACGTGATTGAATTTGCTACCGACAGAGTTCGTTTCAAGCACCTGTCCACCCATAAAACAGTATCATATCATCCACTTTCAAATCAGACACCGTTATCATTTTATTATGTTCATTTTATTATGGAATGGTAAATTATGTTTGAATTCTATATTCTGAAATACACAACAATTCTGGGTTTAATATCATACAAGCAGCAAATTATTATATACTCTGTAATATTTTATTGAACAATTGTATTATAACATCTATATAATATTATTGATATATTTCAATTTCCTATAACTCAACTTTGAGGATTCACGAATCACTGTTTATCCACAGTGGGATTGAAATTATTATGAGTTTGGCGAAGAGTTTTGAAATCGAAAATGTTATATATATTTATATATATCTAATTATATTAGCTTCTATGTTTGATTCTATTCGATGCATTTGTTTCGTATATTGAACACTGTCTTATACTCTGTGAATTATTAATCGTATTACTCTGATTTTTCTGTATGAATTCAACAAGTTAAAAACTATATTCGAAAGTATTATGGGAATAATTGAGCAGTTTGCATCTCAATAAATTGAACGGTGTATCATCATAATTGAATTTTTTAAAATAATAAAAATCGGAAATTTGACAAAGTGAGGATATGGAGTTATATTTTGAATAGTTCATATCATCGAGACAGGATAGTTACATTTACTAACAACGTCACAAATAAATAAATCGTGAATATTCGAGATTACAGTTCATTCAAATAATGTATAGAAAATAATCTGATTTTTTAAGGAAATTTAATCCTAGAATGCAGGTACGAATTCAATGGTATGATTTATAATGGTATGATGTAAATGGCACGAATATACACTCGCGATCAAGAGAGAAAATGATCGTACATTTGATAATCTTCTTGGAATTTCAAGGATTTACCGATTTTGAAAACAGAAGCTTTCAATCTGGAACATCGTAGTAAAGAATCATATCACCATAAAAAACCACGGTTGAACAAATCTAACGGTTATATTTTTGTTCGTTATGTTGGTAAATAACCTTTTTCTTCCATGAATACAAATATGGCATTTGTTGTTTGTTGTACACAAATGTTGAAACTAGCAAATTGTTTTTCATAGTTCATAGCAATTATTGAAATGTGAAATGAACAAATAAACATCTCTCTAACTAATTAGTATTTGTAATGCTGCTTCACGACCCCACCAACAGCTAGGTTATACGGGGGTACGAATGAGCGGGTGGTGATAAAACGATGAAGTGATGATAGGTGAAAGCTGGGACGTTTACAAAAACCCATGCCTTATGCGGGATTCGAACCCACGCCCAACAGTGACTTCAGTTACTATCGCTAGCGATAATTGACTTAGCCACCGGGGCGGCTAATTAGTATTCAATTGTGATTTCACACATCATTGTTTTTGATTGATTATACTAATCATATTGTAAAGAGGGGACAAAAATAGCGAGGAATCTATTATAAACAATGTTTCGTACCAAATTTATCATAGATACTCTCAACCTAACAAATAAATCAATCATCATTGAGCCAAGATTAGGTGAATGCTGAACACAATCACATTTTGAGTCAATTCATTCATTTTCTGTGAACATTTATACACTTCAGTATACAATTATAACTACGTCAAAACATTATCACGTTGTCACAATAGTTTGTTGAATAATAGACGAGGAAATCCCACCGAAGACTAGAGTATTTGGGAACACGATAATAAATTGTGATCAACGAACATGTAGGGTATGACATTTCGCATCGAGTCCCCGACTATCGTACCGTTGTGACGTCATCCCGTTCGCAATTCACTGTTAATTATATTATAAACAAGATGGCATGACGTCATATAGTTCGTATTTAACTAGGCCACGTTGTATTAAAGATTCATGTCTTGAATCCAATTGAAGTTGACAGTTATTATCTTCCAGGAAATAGCGTCAGCACAAAAGATTCGGAGGCGTTAACCTCTTGAAAGATGAATTCTGTTCATCAGTTCAATATCTGACTGATTCATCCTTACCCTGAATTGGGAAATAAAGATAGTATATTATTATATTTCGATTTTCAAAAAAGTATCCCAGTTACACCCTAAACATAAGCTTTCAACAAATCCGTGCTATCCACTAGATATACTCATGGTACATAACTATAAGTTTAGCCGGACGATTTGACGTCATCTGAATCAGACTGCGCGAACTGAACGCGTTTTCGTACACGGGAATGCCACACCTCGAGCACTAAACACCCGATACCGTGCGCAGGAACCAATGCGCCGGTCATAACTCGATCTCACTCTCATACGACATTAAATTGCTTGAGGTTCATTCCAACATTCTTCAAATAAATAATTCGGACAGTTTTCGATTTTCCACCAATCAGTGAATTGAACAAACTGGTAATTTGATTCGTCATCCATGTATATATGTTCGTTTCCATGACGATCATGATTTAACACAAAAATACGCCCCTTTTCCTCTGGGCAACCACACAACCTACCGGATGAAAATAAAATCTATTGAGTATTTTAACGATATAAAATTGAAGATGACTCATGAATAAATGAATGAAAATTGAGTGTATCTGACGATGAAGTGATTGAATGGATATTAAGAATGTTAACGACTATATTAATACGAATCCATTTGGTTAGAAAATAAAATACCCGATCGAATGTTTCATCTAGTTCTTATGTTCGACTCATCATCTAGTCGAACAACGCCGTCCGATCTCATAAACACAGTTCGCCGTTGTCGTTCTGGCTCTTCTGCGTCGCGTCGGGAAACACGAACAGTTCCGTGTTGACGCCGTTCGTCTCGTTGTTCTGGTAGCGCCTGATTGGTCCGCGCACCGACACGCCACGGTAGAAGTTGTTGTGACCTTGGCCGTTGATTGGCCGGACCTCGTGGTCGAAGCGCGCATTGGCCGAGTAAGTGCGCCGCCAGTCGTAGTTGTTGTGGTAGAGGGAGCCGCGGATGGAGGCGCGCGAGTGACAGGTGAGATCGACGCTGTCGGTCTGACCACTAGGCGTCCAGTGGCGGTTGCGGAACGGGAAGCGTTGTTTGAATTCGCGTTTGAATTTCTCCTGGAAATGAATGTGAGATTGAGATTTATGAAAGAATACGAGAGTATTTTTCCTCTAGAATACCAGAAACAGTGAAGTTAAAAATACGTGAATTTGGAGTGTAGCTGAATTGAAGAACGAATACAATTTTTCTGAAAGCTTTCAAACTCGAAAGTGTTCAAAAATGTAACATTTCCCAAATTTACGGTATTATTATTGTTTAGAAAAATACGAGAGTTTGAATGCTCAAATACAGGATTGTAAACGAGTTCAAATGTTATTGGGAATTGTCATTTCATTCATTTATAGGTTTCAAGTATCCATTATGGCATATTGTTTCGAAATATCTCACTTCTATGATAATATGGGGAAGATCATTTCGATATAAACCGTGGAAGTGCCGGTTCTATTTCAACCGTTGAACCAATATTGATTCCACAACATTTATTATTTAGTTAACTTGAGAAAAATTGGGAAACAAAGTTTTAAATAATGATTCTGAAGGAAAAAGTGTAACCAACAAAAAGTGCGTGAAACGTATCTCTCCAAAGAAAAAATTCACAAAATTGAAAATTTGAGGAAAAGTCCGTGAAAAAGATGGAGAAGAAAAGTGAGAAATCAATGAAGTGATCGAAGATCACAATTAACCACCGAACACAACAATGTGTCACATGATCCACTCGGAACAAGCTCATCAACTCACATTGTAAATGCCGTAAATGAACGGATTGTAGCAACTGTTGCTCATCGCCAGCCAATCACAACAGAACCAGATGATGTTGATGTACCGGTACCTGAAACACAAGAGACAAGAACTCAGTTGATGAGGAGAAAACTGTATATGTGAGTGTCGTGGCTGGATGAGCGAGTTGTAGGAGGATAGAATGAAGAAGGTGGAGAATATATAGGCGTTATCTCCGTTAATTCCGTAAATTTAGGATGAAATGTTCATTTATAACTCGAACTGAGTTTGAATATATATTTATATACATATATATATAATATATATATATATATATATATATATATATATATATATATATATATATATATATATATATATATATATTCATATAATATATAATATATAATTATCACATTACTGTATTGTATATTCCTCATGCCTAGGTGAAGGTAGAAGAGAGTGAACAAGGACCTGTGGTAACGTCAAATCGTCACACCTTGGGTGATTCTAAGCCCTCGATAGGGTTAGCCCCAGGAAGTGTCGTCACTCTAAGTATAGCCATAACATAGGAGTAATATCTCGGTAGCTCAGTGGGAGAGCAGCGGACCGGCAATCTGAAGGTCCCGGGTTAGATTTCCGATCGAGACGTATCTCTTACGACATGGCTAAAATATCCCATATATATATATATATATATATATATATATATATATATATATATATATATATATATATATATATACAGATATACAGATTGCATATATACAGATTGAATAATGTGTTCGATGTATGGAAATTCAAATTGGCCTACAGGTGTATATTAAAAATCAGCATCTGATACAACAGTGAAATATAAATAGCTGAATCTAACTGAAATAGAATGTGGTTCGTATAAATAATGTTATCATCGAGATGTAATTCGAATGTGAAAGCGAAACATTGTTACAAATGCACCTAATTAATATTCCGTATATTGAACAACGTGCTATTGGGATGTAATCGAATTGCTCTGGGCTGCTCTCTAATTATTTGAAATTGTCATTGTGTTTGTTGGTGGACGAACATAACTGAACAAGTAAAATTATCCAATTTAACCATCTACATTGGAGCTTGCAACAGAGGGTATAGGGGATGAGAAAAATATTGATTCACTGGTTTATATTGAAACTAATAATTTCATTTATTCATTAAGGGTTCAATGACGCTTATAGTCATAAATTATCCATTTACGATTTATATGAGTTCCAAACTTATATAAGTTATATAAGTTCTATATAAATTCTTACTTATATTTGTATAACTTATTTGTATAAGTTTCCAACTGGGTCGATGGTCAGCACTTGGCGATGGTGAAAGATTTATGTCGAACATAATGTCATATTAATTAAAGTAATTTATATGAAATCATCTAAAGTCCGCCTTTGCGAATTCAGTTGGCGCGTGCAGATTGCTCGTGCGCCCGCGAAGATAATTTGACAAAGGCGGACAAATGTAAAGTGCGGCAATGGGAATCCGGTTGGCGGGTGCAGATTGCTCGTGCGCGTGGGTAAGTAAATTGACAAAGGCGGACAAATGTAAAGTGCTGACAATTTACAATTTTCCCAAGCCCGGGAATTAACCGGCATCTGTTGCTTCAACTACCGCCAAGCGAATCTCAAGATCGCCTCACTCTAACTTTTTTATTGTAGGAGAGGAGTCAAACCTTCCATTTTCACTTCTGTACGAATTGCTCAAGAAGAAGTTAAGGTCAGTTGGTTTTCAGTTCAGTCGGTTTTTGGCAGCTCCCGCGAAGGACTTGTGCTTTGGGAAAAAGTCAGAGTGAGGCGATCTCGAAAATCGCTTGGCGGGAGTTGAAGCTACAGATGCCGGTTAATTCCCGGGCTTGGGAAAAATGTGAATTGCCAGAAATTTTCCAAGTCCGATGATTCGAGCACCCACGTGTAGCTGTGAACGATCCGCGTCTATGAGTGGTCGAACGACGGCGATACATTTCATTCAATCACACTAGTTTGTGAACATAAAATAAAAGTAAATATGAATTTCTTCATTTTTAGTAAGCACCTTGCATTCACCCCCTCGAAGTGTAAGTTTATCTATTGACTATCACTGCCATAGTGGTTTCCTGTATTACAATGTCATATCTGCCACTGTACGATTACAGCAACATGCATCACATAACCAGTGTGGATATTGACGTAATCAAGCCGGGCTCTGATTGGATTAGAGAGGGACACGATGGACGATGGAATATAATTAAGCCTGTTTTATTACCAACATTTGTATAGGCCTTCTCTTAATCCATTTATATGGTTCAATGTGTGTTTTGATTGTTTTGTGTGCCGAATATTATACATTAGTGTTGTTAACAAATTATAGTATGTTATAATGGAATATACTTGTATACACGTGAGAAAAAGTTCGTCTACAATTGTTAAACTTCAGTTATTATACATAATCTCGCTGCAACTTTCGGGATTTGAAGATTTCGAAAGATGCAGTTGCGTTTCTTATCGTAAACCACGTTCTGAAAATTCATAATACCCTGAGAATACCGCAGTTCCACAATAGGACGGTGATATTTGTGTTTGTAATGTTGGTAGACAACTTTTTTTTTTGTTGAAACGAGAATAGTGAAGCTATTCATTGAATCAATATTCCTTCAGTGATAACTGTTCTGATTGACGTTTTCCTGATCTTTCAACTATAGATAAACTCGAGTTGAGGTAAATTGTAAAACAGTTTCGTTTGGAGAAGAAAGATGAAAGAAAGGCAATCTACCAACTAGTTGATTCTAAGGGTGGATTGCAGAGACGAAGTACAAACCCCGGCCTACCTTAGACGCCGTCTAGGTACAAAATTCGTCTTTGCAATCCACCCTATAAGATCAGTAATTGTATAAACTCACGCTAGGTTTGAGCATGCCGGAAGATGGAGTTGTGTTTTTGATCGTTCTTGTCCTGAAAATTCCTGGACGCTCACAATGTCTTTTTTTTTATAGCTATGCAAATCAAATTATGATTTTTGTATTGTTATGTTGTAGACAGTTCAAAACTCGTGATTCCAAGTATACCAGCTCATTTTCTCGTGGGTCACAAGGCTTTCTATTATTAGCTATTCAAGAGACTGTTCTCACAAGTGTTCTTGCACTTTAATTTCCGGACGTACCCAACAGATGGCGTCTAGGAGAGGAATGGTTTAATGAGAGAGTCACGTTAGGCAGGGGAGGGGGTAGGGGGAGGTATAATGGAAAGCGAAGAGGATGATGGTAAACGACGAGGTTGAAGTAGAAGTAAATAATGAAGGAAACGTAAATTACTATATATAAAGTGATACAAATTCAGAAAGAAGTTCTCGTTTAATGAGCGATAGAGAAAACTCTCATCCCAAACTTATGGAGATTTGTTTGTGTGTTTTGTCTGTTTGTTTATACGCCCTAGCTGCGGAGATCGCAAGGTTTGGCTGAACGCAGACTCATCCAATTCGAAACTGTATCGTTTTGGAATTAAATCGGGTGGATCACTTCTGAGAAAATATATCGTCACAAATTTTCGAAAAACCACATGAGATTAAGCCGAGGGATTACATTTTTGAAATAAAAATTCCTTCAAATAGCTTCAAATTCTCATTAAACGTGAATGCAAATGCGAAACACATTATTTCAGATTTTTATTGAGATCTGAAGAATCAAGAAAATGATCAACTATCAAATTTGTATCACATGGCTTGAAATGGTCATTCAGTATCTTGCACACGGTGATTCACTGCTCAGTAGATTCGAAAACATAAACTTCCAACCAAAGTGTATAGTATCATTTTATATATTTTTCTTTATTATTTTCAATTATCAATAAGATCTCAATTTTTATATGTTATCGTTAATCATTCTAATTTTATTTCAATTTCATATCATTTCAGTATCAGTTATTTCATTATGTTTTATTATATTTTTCTATATGTATTTTTTATTGATTATTATTCTGTTTGCTATGAAGTCAGGAACCAATAAAGGTTTTTATATAATTCTATGTATAAGTAAGTCGATATATGTAGTGTCCAAGTAGACTCCACACAAATATATCATTCACCCCCCCCCCCCTACACCTCCTCCAACCATCCCCCCCACACCTCCCCCCAACCCCCCCCCCCCCCCCCCCCCCCCCCCGAGCATATGCTGTGCTTCTCTGGTATCAAAGTCGTTCACGCGATAACCATATCTCACAGCCGATGATTAAATGTTGCTGAATTAGAAGTACAATAATAGAAAATGGGAGTCTGCAAAGCATACTTAATTTATAGTCATCAGAACAATCCATTCAAAGAGTGAATAATAATTCATAAAACAATACTTTCATAACACATTTAACATTCATTTCATTATTATCAGGTATTATATTATCGAGTTTTTTGACATGAATAGATTGAAAACAAAGTCATATATATAATGCACCTATTCGAATGTAGCGTCTGATATTGTTCATTGAAAGAGTTCAAGCATGATGCTTAATTTCCCAACACAATGAATTGAATCTTTCATTATTCCTGAACTTTCAGGTTTGATGTTTACACTTTCTAGAAGAAAGACTTCGTGAAAAGTAATTTCCTTCGAAGAGAAAGTTCGCTATTGTGATCTGTGTCATTGTCTTCAACTTGAACCCTATTGGAGAACAATGACTTGCTACGTAATTAAAGAAAGTATTTCCAGAATTTTAGACTCGCAATCATTCGGGTCTGTATTCGTATTGAAAAGCAACTGAAAGAATATCGAGATGAAATATATAAACGGTAGATCATAAGCTGCGTGAGCATGGTGACCGTCAGAAAAACCGAGAGACCAACAAACAACTAAACTAGAGAACAGGAAACAGGATCCTTACCGTGATGTAATACATGAACCTTAATTGGTCCCTGACTCCAAAGTGTGCATTATAAAACACATAGAAAAATGTAATCGAATAAACTGAATATTCGAGTGATATGAAATTGAAATGAAATTAGAATAATCAACGATAATATACACAAATAATAGCAGCAATGATGATTGTGAAGATAAAATTAATTCAAACGTTGATGGATGATAGTTAGTTCTATAAATAGTTTCTGAATACTCAAATGGGATGCTTCAGGATTGCATTACAATCTCAAATTTCTCATAATTATCGACACAAAATCGTTTAGAAAAATCCCCCCAAAAAACTTCCGAATGGTTCCTCGAGCGCCAACAAACAGTTCAATCACCTGGCTTGGACTAAAGCGCCCTACACCAACAGAATTTGAAACTAGCTAACACACCTCAATCTTTTTTAGTTCGTCATTTTCTGAGAAGTAAGTGTGAAGTTCGGTTGATAGATCGATTCACTCAATGTTCTAGGGCTGGAAAACTCGAAGGGATTCTGACTCTGAATCAGGGGTGCTGAATCATATTGCAACATATCCAGACTTTGGTCATTTTCATTGTTGTGAGTATACACTTAGAGTTCGTCTACAAAAATGTAATAATAAGAGTCGGTCTTTCAATAGTCCTCGTCAGGTCTGCGTTAGCTGACCGACGGTTATGTCTAACCCCGACCTGTAACGACAGGATCGTTTTTCAATTCCCGGTTATCTAACGAGAACCTGACCAGAACAACGACGATTCTGATTGGTTGTGCTTAAATGCGTATTCAAAATTGTATGCTAGAAGGCAGTGCATTGACGGGCACTTAAACCAAGACCCAATCCAGGGTTTATCTTTGTGAGTAGATAACCGTCGGTCAGGTGTGCGTTATCGCTGACGGCAGGTCGAAAAACGAAAAACTCGCGCCACTGGAGGTTAACTTCTGACGACCACTCTAACGGGACTTTGAAAAACTGTCTCTAAAAAAATTATGTGAAATTGTGATATAAAAATACAAAATAAAAATATGTAAAATTGTCGAATTTGACTCTTCTAGTGAATACCAACCAATCGAAACCCTAGGTCTGACTATAGGACGTTATATTGAATGGCCGGCATTCGCTGTGTATGAGCCTTCCAGAAAACTTGATAAAACTTCACGGTGCTTAGTATTATGACATCTTGTATTTTACAAATATATTTCTGTCAAATAGACGGCTTTGAAAGAAGCTAAAAATTTAGATAGAACTTTTTTTAATCAAGTCTGAAAAGCCTGGATCCATCGACAAAGCGTGCAGTGACTGAAACGTGCGGAATGGAGATTATGTTGGATTAGGAGCTCAGAAGTATAGAGAGAGTAGATATCGTTAAATGACATCGAGGAAATGAAAATCTCTCATGTATTAAAAACGAGGAGAGTTTTTCCTGACAATTGTGATTGGATTCATTGTGCCTACGTCACGATACATCAAAACATGGTTGATTGAATTAGAATAATGCAGACACATTTAGTTAATCCAATTTGTTTATGTATGTAGAAGTAGAAAATTGAACATATACAAATTGTTGTTAGACACTTGATTTCCACGAAGTATTCAAAGATAAATTTATCGAATGAAAAAAAATGTAATACTGTTTCGTAGAGTAATTGTGAATCCTTCTTGGAAAATATGTTTGTAATTTTTGACAATTTGCTTCCACGAAGAACACTGTTTGATCCATATTTAATTTGAGCATGATTAGAATTACACAAAGGGTCACTTCGGAAATGAAAAAAAAAATCAAAAATATTATTAAAATTTCACAATAAATTCATTATAATGAGTTTCTTCGAAAGAATTAGATATTATTTTCCTTTACTGAGCCATTAATTATAACAGTTTATCTTTGTGACATTGCGTTGAACACAACTGACACTTAATGACAAATATCAGAGGAAATATTCATGAGGAATCCTACGCCTCTTTCATCTGTAGTCCATACACCTCGAAATAGATGCTCAGTCTGTCTACGTTTTCCTTCTTTATCGGGAAGAAAACACATTTTACACATTATCAAGCTTTAGAGCATCGAATTGAATTCAAGAGAAGAGAAGCTTTCAGTTGAGATAGAATATGATGGAATCTCTCTCTCACTCCCTCTCTCTCCCTCTCTCTCTCTCTCTCTCTCTCTCTCCCTCTCTACCTGGTTATCTCTCTCTCTCACACTCTCTCTCTCTATCTCTCTTTCTCCCTCTCTCCCTGTTTATCTTTCTCTCTTTCTCTCTGTTTCTCTCTCTCTCTCTCTCTCTCTCTCTCTCTCTCTCTCTCCCTCTCTCCCTGTATATCTTTCTCTCTCTATCTCTCTCTCTCTCTGTCTCTCCCCTCTTCGTATAGACTTTGGCTTGGACACGTTCTGTACGGAAACGCATTTTGTGAAATGTAATTCAAATCAAATCACTTTAGCCACAGTCGCTTCGGAAAGTCTGATGGATTTTAAAAGTTTTTAGATCCAAGGTCGACTGACTTTCATTTCATTATAAAATCATTAACTTGAATAGTTACAATTCATTTTTTATGAAATTGACATTGTAATGATCTAAAGATTTTCCTCTCTCCTGTTTTTGTTACAGCCTAACTGAAATATATTTTATATTGAATAATTTCTTAACATGTACTTTTTTACACAATGTGTCAATTGTTGCTGAACTGAGAAATGAATAAATAAATAAATGGATTCGGAATTGAAATTGAATCATTCGACTCGACGAAAATAGAAACCGATTCAATTAAGTACACGTTTTTCAGAATTTCAACCTCATTTTCAAGATCTTTGGAGATATTTTCACGCTCTTTTCGAATGAATTTTCTAAACGCTGTCGCTAGTTCCATTAGGTAAAAGCAGCTGAGCTTCCTCTCGCAATTACATCGGCACGGATCTTAGAAATAGGCCACGCCCCTTAATCCGACAACATCACACTAATGAAACTGCGAAGACATTGTGTGGGAGTCGATCCAGCGACAAATCAGTACATTGTAATACGTTACAAGAAGTATGCGATATTAGAATGTGCATACTGGATGGTTCCCAACAAATGGGGTCGCGGATATATTTGACTGAGGTGGCGAATTTTTAAAAAAATTATTATTAACCTCACACTCTCATATATCTTATGCACCAATATAATAACATGGAAGCTACTTTGGGAAGTAGAAGACATGGATTTGAGAGAAAGAATGTGAAATTGTATTCGCTTGTCTACAACCGCTAAACTACAATAACAAGATACAAGGTGGCTGGTAGAAAAATGGGAGAATCCCAATCCTGATCATCAGTCCTTCAACTATATACGACTGAGGTTGATTTTTTACAAAAAAACGTCAAAACTTGATACAAAATCATTGTTTGTCAATAAAATAAAAATCGTCCCCCCTCTTTGAGAGGGCAACTCTTGCATTATATGAAGCACTAATATTCCCATCAACAACTATTGTTAACATTTGCTCTCTTGAAAAGGGGTTGTGGTCAAAAAAGGTTGGGAACCACTGTACTAGATCTAGTCACCCCGTGCTTTTAGCAAGGGAGCAAAACCAATGCGCGTTCAGACCATACGCTTGCACGCCTATAAGTGCTGCAAAACGTACGAGCTCGATAATAGGGCAACAAAACATCATACATCATACATCATACATCATACATCATACATCATACATACAACAACAACAAATTTGAAGCTAAGAAAAAATAACAGAGTTTAATCTTATTGAATATATTTGATTGTAATTTCATTAGGTATAGTAACTATTACCACCTGTTTTATGAACAATCTGTAATGAATAAATAAAATATGTAAATATGTGAAAAAACAATCATAAGAACAATCATCTATCCATTATAATACCTGCAAGATGACTGATGTGAAAACGATCAAATTGGGTTGAAACGATTAAAATATCGATCATCGAAGGAAATTTGAATGTCTCATAAGCTAAGAAACACATTCTTTGCGAGTATAAATGCCTACTCTCGATGATAGGAAGATCTGCTGTCAACGATAATAATCGCATTACTTCGCATCTCGAAGGAAAGATACATGTGATTCATGTGGGTGCATCACTGTACGATTTATAATCCGGTTTTCGCGAGGTACTTCCGGTTTTCACTAGTCACTTCCGGTTTTATGATAGGCCTTCGGGGTCTACGTTTAGCACAGTTTGAGCTTGGGTTTGAGTTAAGACCGGGTTCATCTTTCGGGGTTGACCCCGTGAGTATTGCAATATTAATGAACTGGGAAAAAGCAGCAGATTATGCGTTGTAGGATGAGCGAGATATTCATACGAAATGTATTCGAAAGTTATGTAATATAGAGCCTACCTCAATTTGAAACTGCCCAGCTTCTTTGTTATTCATATTTTTCTTTGTGATCCATAATTTATTATTAGATGCAACCTGTTGATTATCTCTTACAAACCTTATATATTATGAATATATGAGATTTGAAAAAAAAATCTTACTCGATGTGCATTAACATGTATGAGAGAAATTTAAAATGTCATCCCAATCGGATGGAACAGCAAATTTGAATATCCAATCCAAAAATAATTGTACAGATCCGAATTATTCGGCAGGGTCTTCACACGTCTTGAATACACCCGAGAACTCTTAAACAGTTTGCTGAAATCTGTTGAGTCTACGAAGCCGTGAATCAGCGTGAATAAGATACTGCACAGTAACTGGTTTCAACTATTCAATGGAAATTAAACAATTGATTATTGTTTCTATAGAAATGGCCTTCCGAATCTCAATGAAAATCCGTGATAATGATTATCATATAGGCCACGTACGTAAGCGTTGTCACGCATATACGGCTTATACAAATCATAATTTCTAACCGTATACGCGTGACAATTCTCCGATATGATATAAATAGTTATTATTTACGTCATTTTTGAGGTATTGAAATCATCTATGTTACCTATTTATTAGAGTTTCGATATCTCATTCCGTTCAAAAGTTATCACCAAAAACTGATATTCCGTCAAATTGACTTCAACTAATTCATTCATGCAATTAACTGCGATTTCTGTTATTCATACGTCTCAACAGTTTACTATTCATTCGACAGTTATTGCTGCCAGTTCACTTCCAGAGAATATAATGTGGTAATCATAGACAACTTCTCTATGGTAATAGTATGTTCATTAGTGACGTACCTGTTCACGGCCGGGTAGATGTCTTGAATAATGTTGTACGTTTGAAGAGGCAGCCAGCAGAGGGCAAACAAAGCCACCACGATCACTAGCATTTTGATCACCTGTAACAAATAATTACAAGTTCACTGATCTGCACGAACGATCTTTCGTTTCTAGAAAGCGGTGTTTTGTGACAATTTCATCATTGCAACAATGGATGATGATTTTGCAACAACAATGGTGGATTTGTGAAGGCGTTACAAGTGGTTATAATTGTTGTAATAATTGTTGATGGACAATCCGACAATAATACTAACAATAGAATGCGCTTTTAAATGTCAATATGGCCGACGGAAAGTGATGAATAAACAGTCAATAATGTGATATTTTCAATAAATATGACTGTTGAGATATAGCGCGCTTTATTTTGTGACTTTTCACAAGTTCCAATGCTTACCACTAGTAGCGCATCTACTACTTTTATTGTCGAATTAGCTATTTATTATCATCATACTATTATTTTTTCTTATGGTTTACAACAATATAAATGATTCACATTTTTGAAAAATTAATTTTTTTTCGCTGCAAAAACGAAAATGTGATAGTAGTTAACAGAGAAAGGGAAGAAAAGTATAATATCTAGCGGGCACACTGACCAAAGAAAACAAGTAGGATGTAAATGACAATAATTTCAATTGGCACTACAAATTTCCATTCAGATTTCAAAATTTCGCATGTTCCAATATTGCAATGTTTCTATTTTTGTTCAGAACATTACTTTGAAATCATAGGATATTCAAAATTTCCAGTTGTTTGAGAAAAATTGACGGTTTGAATTCAAAACAATTGCAATTTCTACAATAACAATGAAAATAATCAAAATTCTTTGTACGTATAATTGAGAACCGCAATCTATTCCATTCGTTCATTTCATTTAATTCCATTTGTTCGATTCATTCATCATAAAAGAGATCAAGCAAGTTCAAAAGTACCATTTCAGAAGAAGTTTAAGGTAGAAAGTGGGATACCAAAATGGTAAAGTGTGATTAAATATGTACTGTACATCATTATATACAATAGTACGAATTCTATAACAGTTTAAACGACATTATTCAATTACTATCACAAATAAATCATGCAGATAATATTGGATGAATCCAATTATAATCATAATAATACTGGTAGAATGAAAAATATCAGACAAAAGTGCAATTGGAAATAACAGTAGACAATATGGTATAAATGTACGTCTAAATGAAATGGCGAGCATTATTCAAAGAAGTATGAGTATTGCTGACAAATACCAACCGAATCTTTCATCACCTATAAAAGGTCAGGTCAAGCCATCGTAACTACATTCTGACTATATTGTATTGACCATGCCAACCTATCACGAAACGAAATTGAAACAGATCCGGTAAAAGTGAAGGAAGAATACATGACTGCGTCTACTGTATCGACGACGACATCGTGTCTACTTGATCGACATCCATTTTTTTTTTCTCTTTTCTGATCTAGAAGCTATTTCTCTTCATTTCTAAAATGCATCACAATAAGTACGGCACTTGCTTTTGTTCACGTTTCTTCTCGTTTATATTCTTCTCAACTCGTTTTCATAACACAAAGTGCAAAATTCGATCCTCTTTGTGATTTTTCTACGAATACGCGTTGAGCTAGATATTGTGCAGTTTTTACATCGAGTTCTTTGAAGGATAAATGCAGTGAATTGGCTTCTTCTCGACTGATGTATCATGTAACACGGAGTGAAGATCAGTCGCTTCAATACACAGCCTCTAATAATGCTTGTCGTACATAGGTTCTCTTTCATATTCATAAATATCTTTGTTATGAGGACTGAAGGAAAATGAGAAATGTATGAGGAAAGTTCGGAAGAAGTGGTATAGACGAGAGATGATGGGATGATTGAGAACGGTGTAGGAAACTCGTGGGAATAAAAGAAGAAGATGAGAAGAAGTGGAAGAGATGAGGAAGAAGTCGGAACTGGCAGCAACCGATTGATATATGAAAACTGCCCTAGAAGTCATGGTTCATAAAAAAATTAGAAATAAATTGCCATGCACATACTATTTCACCATGTCATAAAGTTATTACGCCTCGTTATAATCACCGAACGTTTGTTTTATATGCCCAATATCCATCCACAATATGCAGTTTCCCTCTCTGAGAGCCGATTGTACCAACTGATGATTTAATATTAATTGGTTAATCATTAAAAATAGCTCGTGTATCCAAGGGTTATAACAAGTTGATTTGCTAATTTTTGCTCAATTTACTAATCATCACTTGGTACAAAACCGGCTCTTAGAGAGTTACCTTGGTCATCACTTTTTATATCACTAGTTTTGAATGCCAAAGATTCGAAATAGCGAGGAAGTGGCTCCCTGTTTTTGTTCTTGTTTTGGTGGGGATACCAAGTTACAAAAAAAATTGCATATTCTACACATGTACAGTACATAGATTTGTTTTTCCCAAATAAACCTCAAAAACTTCCTCAGAGAACTAATGGCATACGTTTCGAGTCTCGATGGCGTAGTCGAGTCGAGCTCACAGTAGGTTTTCCTACACGAATTAACATGTTTTAATAAGTTTCCCAGCCGCCAAGTGAAATGTCAAAAACACTCGTATGACATTCAAGATGATGAAATATTCATAGACGTGACATTTGAAATCTCATCAAATGTCTCTTCATTTAGGTATACCTATATGTGCGTGAGTTTGTGATAGTTCAGCACTTATGAGCCATAAAATATTAATATACAGATTCTGATTGCAATAACTCCATCCTGAAATAATATTCTGGTATGAATTAAAATTGAACGCTTCAGTGATAAAATCACAAATGTAACTTTGAAGTTAGTTGAGAAGTAAACAGTGTGGATATAATGTGCTCTGAATTGCATTTGTGAGAAATGTTACATACTTCCAATTATAACCAACTAGTGAATAAATGAATCCGAATCAATGAAAAAAAAATGGAAAGAATATTTAGAACTCTTTCGAATACTCTCTCCATGCATTCACTCGACGAACACAATAATACATAGGAAATAATAAATATAACGATGATGAATGTTTTTTGGTGGAAGGGCCGTGTTTCTGTTTTGCTTTCATTCTACAAATTTGTTGTTTTTTAGTGTCTCACGACCCCAGTAACATCCAGTTTACTCGAGAAAACGAATGAACGATTGATGACAAATCACGAATGATAGTAGTTTCAAAACATGTCCCCCCCAACTATTAGGTTATGGGTGGGGCATGTAATAGCGGTTCCATTTTCACTGAACATTTGCGCTCATACGAAATTCTGATAAAAATACATGCATTCTGAGCTAGCCTCTTGATTGGAGACGCAAACGCTTGAGTTTGTCTCGAACCCCGGTCCATCCTGAATCAAGTTTTATTATCAAAACGCTTCCAAACCATCATGCTGTGATGTCAACAACAACACTAGCTCCAATCCAACGACTACATGAATACCGAGTTATGATGACAGGTAAAATATGTATTCTTCAGTGTACGCACATCCACGCGAGGGGAAGTTCCTGGGTGACCATTCCTCATATCACTTGCACGCGGTTGGTTCGTGACTTTCTTTTCCTGTATACGAGTATGACAGAACAGATGCACTACCGGTAGTAAGAATTTTCTGCAAGTCTGTTTTTGAATGGGACTAGAATAAATATTTTGAAATCACAACGTTTATGTAGATATTTTTGTTTTTGTGGTAATTCATTTTTCGAAAATAGCTTCAACCTGCGTAAAGCTGGCCTTCCATGAACGCGGTATTCGCATAGCGAATTCGCTAAGCGTTGTTTTTAGCTCGGATACCATGCCGCCATGCACCACTCTCGTCAATGATTGGTCGTTTTTTCAACATGGCGGCTAAAAAAACCGCTTAGCGAATTCGCTAAGCGAATACCGCGTTCATGGAAGGCCAGCTTAACACAACATTTGATTGTTAGTTTGTTTCTTTAAAGAACGTCGACCATGTACTCTGAGCATGGGAGGTAGTTACACTAAGAATAACGCCACAGCGCTAATAAACTATGTATTCATCATTACATTCATCACGCTAATACATACATGTTTAATAATACTCCATAATGACGTAGTACAGGTATTTAATCATGACGTCACAAATCTTGACGTTCCCATTGGTCACTTTTAGTCCCATTAAAACCCAACTTGCAGAAAACTTCTCGCCTCCCGCAACGACGCGACTTGACGCATTGGAGCCAACAATGACCTGACCTGACGCAATGTTACCAATATTGCGTGAGTTACGTAACTACTGCGTGCGTCGTGACGCGTTACGCGCATGACGTGCTTTAATTGCGTTACTAGGGGGCACGTTGAATGAAATTGCGTGTAAATCGAATTAGTGTCAAGATTGTAATTGGGAACAGAACAGATTAGAGATTGGATGAATAATTAGTGGAACGGAGACGTAGAAAATCTTAACAGATGAGAAAATTAATATATTGAGTAGAATGAGTGATAGTGCAGACACCTATTCGGGTTTTCCCTTTCCGTTTGTTGGTTTTGTATTCTCTCCAAAAGTAGCGAGGCACAATTGATAACGAAGAACTTTATCCAGACATTCATGATTATTTATCTTAGAAGTGTGTAGTTTTATGTAGCAATCGATTGAGCGATTTTGAGAAATGTGTGATTCAAACTTCAAAAATACACATAGAGTAGAATGACAAAATACATATTTCTAAACGAACCATCATCCATATTCAAGATTTTACAATCACGATAATGACAGATGTATTTCGTGACTCAATCTTTGAATCGGTTCAGAATATAATATGTAGATTAAACTGGGCCTACATTCGTTTCCGAATACCTCTTTCATGGAATAACTAATTTGCTTCATTTATCTACCTATTAGAAAAGTTCTCTGAAACTTTTGAACTATAATAGCCTACAAATCATTTGTTTTCAGCAAACTCCGATTCGAAACTCTTCATTCCGATGTAATTATGGAAAATCTCTGTTTCCTCCTCGGATTTTATGAACTTTCAAACACATTTCATTTTGATATTTTTCAAAATAAGCTATAATCCAATATCAAGATCATTATGACAGACGTCTTTGAAATATGTTTGAAAATAAAACTCGAAAACTTACACTGATATATTGAGAAGTCATAATCTTCTTTTCACCCACCCAATACCCTTCACCTCCTCACGACCCCTTTCTTCCATCCTCCTTCTCAATACTCAATTACGTCTCACCTGCTCTTTTCCCTTCCTCAAACCCCTCTCCCAACGCCTTTTATTTCCAACTATTCCCGCGCATTACCTCATTGCTTATAAAATAGAACCTGATTTACTTGTATCCATGGAAACGTAACCAAGTATACCAGCATTACAAACCAAAATATCACCTTGATATTTTCATATCTGTGGTTTTTGAATCAATGAATGATTGCTCAGTACGTTGCTCAAAAATTGAACCTACAACTATATCAGTCAATGCAGCTTTATAGTTTCGACGCTGCAGCAAGTTTTCAGTCTTCTTTTTCATCAACATCGGAAAATTGACATGAAGCTATTGTTTACCTATGAAGGCAAAGGATGAAAGTTCAGGATCGTTCGAACGGGGCACCACAAGGGCGATATTACCGATTAGCTATAGTTATATATAATATAGATCATTCAACACATTGTAAAAATTAGATTAATACATCAGGAAATTAGGAACAATTCAGAAATAATCAGAGAGAAAAGTTTCCAATCTTTTTTTTGGATATTTTTTTTTTCCTCCAAGTTTTTTCTCAATCTCATTTTCTTTTTTTCTCCCGAATCTTCTTCGCTTCTTTTGTGTCAAATGATGCTCATATTTTCACAATGGATTCCTATTATTCCACTATCTTACTCTCTTATATAATTTTCCCCATATTTTTTATAGATAACCCTATACATATATTTATTCTATATTATTCTTGCTGTCATGAATTTTGTCTATCAAGTCGAATATTATTGAGAATACTAAACAATGATTAACTGAATTGAATTGAATTATTTACTCAACATAGACCTGCCTCTCACATGGATGCAATTATATCACCTCGACTCAATCCTCATATAAGATAGAACGTGCTTAACCTCTTCTCGGTGGCTCAGTAGATAACGAGTCACTTCTCTTACGTCATCAAGCTATACATGCAACTGGTTGAACACACCCCCGAGCAAATATGTAGTAATTAATACTTGGTACTCGTCTAATTACAGCACATAGAATCTGTGGACAAGTAATACTCATTATACGTCGATGAAAATAGAAATGTGAGGTTTAATAAGAGAGATACCGGTATGGAGTGTTGATGAATGCTTGGGTTATTAGATGAGATATTTCTCAATTACATTATATTTGTTGTTGGTATTTTATGTATAGGGAGTTATCTGTGGAGATGAATTATAATTATGGAATTAGTTCAGTTCACGTTTCTCAAAGAAGCTCAAATAAGCACAGTAAATCGAGTGCTTTGGTTTTATTTGCGTTTCTGGTTGATTAAACATTGATCGATGGTAGAAAGTTGAGCAGCTGAAACACATGTAAAACTTTCTCATGAATTATATATTTAATTTTTTCATCCAGAGAAAATTTCAACATGAAAATTATTTGCATATTCCGGGGGAGTTTTGGAATATTTGTTTATGTGGTTGGAATATATGAGAGGAAAAAAATGAAACATTCGTGTGATGATTTTTTCTTCACGAATGAAGTGAAATTCGTCCTCAAGTCTGGAATTCAAGTTTTTTTCTGTTTTTTCAATGCACTTGCGGACTGTGCATCTGCATAATTGCATAATTTGCGTGATATCAACTTCCAGATGTGGAAACTTTTGTACGGTAACTGATTGATCTTACGACTGCGTTCTTTCATTCGACGGATTTAATATAAAACGAGATTTTAATTACATAAAAATCCACTCTTGATATCAAACCAAGAACGAAAAATCCTGAAATATATTTTTCTTCAATTGATTACGTATTTCGATTTCGTAAGATTCACGTAAGTATCCGGGATACCACTGATCAGCTGTTCAGATAATGTATCAATAAACCAAGAAAATCCATTTTGTGGAACATAATATTGACAATGAAGAAAAAATATTCAAATTCTCATCAACCTTGAACTTGATTGTATTGAACTGAATCTTGAGGTTCAAAGGCACGTTGACAGCTAGCTACGTCATTCTGCGCCAACTTGTTTGTGTATAATTCACACATTTTTTAATGAGTTACATATTAAATTATATATCTCTCTGATTAAATAAGACCTTACTTTGATTATCCGTCCGAAAGATCCTACTTTCATCTCCTCAACATTCATTCATAATTAGGTATCAAGTTTTCTATAGTTGTGTTCACACGGGAGAATTAGGCGCTAACTAAACACAAGGACTGTCGCTCGGAACCTTCTTTAGTGCCAACAAGCATATATTCATATGAAAAAGATTCCTACAAGAAGTGCACACACCAACGCACTAAATTTCAATTACTTCACCTGGAAGTAAATTTACAAATATCAACTTGACATTTTCTTCACATCACAGAAATTGCAGTTACAATTTTCTCAGCTTAAAGGAGTGCTTACACGTTGCAAAAAATGCCGACATACGACGGTAAAGAAATTCACCTCTAATAGTTTCGTCTGTGTTCGCGAACCATTGTGACTCAATAAAGAAGAGTATAGCATCTTCTAGATAATTTTATGCTTTACAATATGGACATTCTTTACTTTGTGAATTCAATCAGTTTCAAGATAATACGTCGAAGAATTTCATCACAATCTTGGTATTCAGTCACGTATTATCTCAAAACTAATCGAATTCACAGAAGCAGAATGTGATATTACTCAAAGAACATGAAATAGTCAAGGAGTTGATATGGAGATACGCAGATTTGTTGACAGAATGAAATGAAGAATTGAAGAAAGAAGAATTAATCTATTGTATAAGTACCGTGCATGCACCCCACCCCCTTGATCGCGCATGGGAGTCAATTCAACGTGGTCTATAAGAGAGGTATATGATCAGATTCCACGAACATTTGATTAGTTAATAACTTGTTGATTTGCACATGACTTCGAAGATAACATATGTAAAACAAGTTATTCAACTGATTATTGCCTCATTCACTGTTCGTCAGTTGGTATGACCAGTGGTGTATTCGTAAAAATAAAAGTACCAGGGCGGTGATAACTGAAAAAAATCCATTCATCCTGAATACAAGACGTAACATGCTACAATGTCAGTTTCAGGAGATTTTAATTCAAATATAGAATCAAAATGATGTGGCTCACATTTGCATCTAAAATAGTACATACATTCCTCTCTAAGTTAGTACAAAAAATGTTACAAACTGACTCTACACTACATTACAAGATTCTGTCATTATTATAAAGTCTGACGTTGCAAATAAATATTGGCAGGTTCCATCTATCAGGATACATCATTTTTAGCATTGTGCATTTACAAGTTAGCTGGTTCAAGTTAGCTTTATATGTCCTCAAATATGGTTTTCAAGAAAAAAGGTACCAGGGCGCCCTGGCCCGAATACACCACTGGGTATAACCTGCTCGAAGTGAAATATAAAATGTTCACTATTCATAATTTATGATTCATGATTCTTAATCGGATCTATTCATAATCGCATGATTGTAAAACGTACATCTAAAACAACACATTTATCAGCTCTAATTATTTGACAATTGTGACAAATCATTCGAGATATTTTAACTAATGTAGACCTATATCAAGAAAGTAGGCCTATGTGTTTTTCCTTGATTTCAATTTTGAGATCTCACATCGTTCGAAAGTTATTACTGAAACAATTAATTACATTTATCAATTAATCAGCTGATTATCACCTAATCAATAGAATTAACATTCGTGAATCTGGTTCCCATCACTTTCTTATTCTTATCTTATATCTTTCTTATTCACTTTCTTACAGTTTCAAGTTTTGATTTGCTCAATTATATCCTCTATGAGTTACCCTATCATTAACACACATATTGTTTCTTTAATTCTGTGTCGCTTATGTCAGCCATTGCTTCTTGAAAACAGACTTGAAATAGAAAGATATTCATCCATAAATAAACCATATTCTCATTACAAGTTTAATCCATTAACTTGTATCATTCTTATACAACTGAACTAATGGATTAATTATGTATAAACTCTCATAACTCACGTGAAACACGCTTGATAAACGAATTCAAACAAAATGTTGAGACTTTTAAGGTATGTTTGTCACGTGATAATATGAACTAGTTTATATTTTAATTTAAAAGTTGTTTCATGAAATGTTATCTTGACTTGGTATCTTTCTGAAACTATTTTATTTCTGCACAATCCGGTACAAAATGTAAGTAATGTTGAGCATAATGTGAAGCTAGAGTTTAATATATTTAGGGGCTGTCTATGAATGACGTCTACAATTCGGGGGAAAGGGGACAATGTGTGACAAGGGGGAAAGGGTGAGGCGACTATTTGACATCCACTTCCACATTTCCACATTCACAATTTCTTACAATTCTCAAGAATATCAGTTGACGTCAATGTGTATGAAATTATATTTTGTTGCAAAATTTAGTTGGCTGTGAATAATTTCCCTCCGCCCAAGCTATGCGTTTTGATATTTCAGATCTGTCAAGTTTATTTCATTGGAATTCTCACATTGTTACCTGCTCACTCGTAACTCATGCAGTTATGAGTTGTTAAACATCAATTTTGTATCAGTAATCGAGATACAACACTATTGAAAAAATTTGTCAATTACTAAAAAAGAGAATCGTTTCTTACATCGTATAGCTTTTCAAATTTGCACGAATAATTTTAGATGAGAGGGGGGGGGGGGACGTTGAGTATAGACTAGATTAAATCATCGAAGGGATAATACTTGGCAAACGAAGAATATGCGTTGTGAAATGAGCAAGATATCTAGAAATTAAAATCTTAAACTCTACATACCTTGATCATATAAAATGAACTTCGTTCGATACCAACGAATCTAGAGAGCCGTGAATCAACAATGCAACATTTCTCTGCTATTATTTTTATCTGAGTTATTCGGTGAATGAAAAACATGTATCACATTATTTTCTTCGAAACGGCTGGTTCGAATTGCATACAATTTTTAAATTATGTGTATAATTTCCGTATTCACATTTGAGAAAATTTTGAATTATATTGTTGAGATTCTATTTATCAATTTTTGCCGCTCAGCCTAATCTTATGAGGTTTTTAGAAACTTTGAGATGATTCTTCTGATGAATGGTCCAACAGATTCCACCCAAAAACTTTTGAGAGAGTTTTGAGTAGGATAAGTTTACGTATGAAAAAAAGTTTCATGTCGATCGGTCAAACCCTGTGACCTGTGCAGTGCTAAAAAAAAAAAAAACACACAGACAAACCTTTGTAAGAGTTGAGTGGAAATCTTCGCTATCGATCATCTAATCATCATCTATATGACCTTCTTTTTCTGAATAGAGTGACATCATTCATGAACGAATGATGAATTTCTCTTCTTTGAGATAATAAATATGTGTTTTGAGAAAGATGGATAGTATCAAGTTAGTTATAAGAATGATAAACAAGTTGAATCAGTCAATGAAGGCAGTGACAGACTCACTAGTTCCAAAATCAAGGTATGTGTGCGTCTCTCTGGTATACTTCCTATATAAATATCTCGCTCATGTTATTCTGTGTTTACTAAGAAATGGAAAAGATAATCTGACAGTTCGATCACGGGCATGATGACCACTGTGACTATGTGGTGAAGAAACTTGAAGGTATCAGATAGAGATTGAATGTTCATCTAGTAATAATATTTCAGATTTTAATTTATTTCATGAATGATCACAATCTTTGAAGTCAATTCTTTTCTAACATCACAAATATTCGAATTCCACTTCTTCAGCACCAACTTCACCAGAAAGTGTACTACTACATTTTTTCTGTCTCTTTTTATCAGTTCTCTGGCGAATTGTGAATTGTTGAAAACTGTGAAAAAATAAAACTCTTTCATACAAACGAATTAAAACTTTACCCATTTGAAATAAATCATAGTTTTAAAAGTGATCCTATACATTATCACCAGTGTAATAAATCGAGAGAATATAGGTCAAAATTACTTCTCATAATCTGAATAAACCATTATTCAACTCATTAAACATGTAATATGTTCGTAATCCCGTCACAAATTTCATTAAAAACTATTTTGTTGTTGACTTCAGTTTTGATTTGTGCCGCATGCAAAAAATCCCAGCTCTCATTTTGTATCCCTAATAAGAGGCATTCAATCAAGCCAATCTTTCGATGTTATCAATAATATCTGTAATAAAGTTGATTTGTTATCGTATTTCATTATTCAAATCCAATCAGTGAGAAGGTAGAATCTATTTTCAATTTGTCGCTTCATTATTTTATCATTTAGAACTGAATTGATGTCCATCATGAAAAATGACAGTTCCATCTATTGTTGAAGTTTGATGAGTGAAGTTTGATGAGGTTCAGTAGTCGTGATAACATACTCATTTCACATACACAGTTACACGTGAATATTTATATATTGGTGATTTTATAATACCATACTACTTTTACTTATACATTTTATACGGGTTTTATTGTTAGTGAATTTATGAATTTGTGGAAAGTCTCTCAATCTCAGGTACCTGGATTTCGGTGTAGAGTTCAATCAAAAATTGAAAGTTCGTTTTCCTGTTTGTCTTATACTTGTAAAATCTAAAAAGGTGGGTTCGAGCCTAGCATAAGGGTATGGGTCTTTGTAAACGTCCTTTAACTTATCATCACTTCATCGTTTCGTTATTCCCTGCTCATGCTTACCCCCGTATAACCCAGCTGTTGGTGAGGTAATTAGGCAGCATTAAAATAAATTGAAAATATAAATAAAAACTGATTCCATGAAAACTGGACAATATCTCCCCCGTGCAGCTGGTCACATCCCTATAATGGTCTAGTAGGATTTTACCAGGAAGAAATCTAGTACGATGGCTTAGTTCATGAAGCAATCCCACGCAATACTAGGGGCGTATACAGAGAAAGTTTTCAATAGTACATAAATCAGAATGATTCTAAATCATAGATTCGCGAATTAAGAGGTCGCTCTGAACATTCGAGCAGTAGAGAGGCGGCTATGCACGTAAACTTTCACGCTATGAACTCTCACGAACTTGGTATCTAAAATGAAAATTCAATTTCCTTACCATTTTCACTTCGTTACTGGAGAAGGATATCTAGGTTCCCCCAATGGAGAATGTTAAAAATTCTTCTAAATGCGTGTTATACTGCACGACCGATTAGTTTTTAACTTTTTGTACCATTTGTCCGCCTTTGTCAAATCACCTTCGCTGTCACACAAGCAATCTGCACCTGCCAACTGGATTCGCATTGCCGGACTTTACATTTGTCCGCCCTTGTCAAATCACCTTCGCGGTCGCACAAGCAATCTGCACGCGCCAACTGGATTCGCATTGCCGGACTTTACATTTGTCCGCTCTTGTCAAATCACCTTCGCGGTCGCACAAGCAATCTGCGCACGCCAACTGGATTCGCAAAGGCGGACTTTACATTTGTCCGCCCTTGTCAAATCACCTTCGCGGTCGCACAAGCAATCTGCACGCGCCAACTGGATTCGCATTGCCGGACTTTACATTTGTCCGCCCTTGTCAAATCACCTTCGCGGTCGCACAAGCAATCTGCGCCCGCCAACTGGATTAGCAAAGGCGGACTTTTCATTTGTCCGCCCAGTTGGCGCGTGCAGATTGCTCGTGCGCCCGCGAAGGTGATTTGACAAAGGCGGACAAATGTAAAGTCCGGCAATGCGAATCCAGTTGGCGCGTGCAGATTGCTTGTGTGCGGGCGAAGGTAGATTGGGAAAGGCGGACAAATGTGGGAAGTTGAAATGTGCGGCGATGGTAAAGGTATTTGTTTGTTTGTAGACCCACTTATAGGGCTTAATTAGTTAGATTGAGAGTCGGATTTACAATAATTATATTTTTTCCTCAAGCAAGACAGCCCGTGCACAAGATTTATCTTATGCGGGCTTCGCACTTTTAAAATGTCATATCTAAATTGTATAACTAAATTTTATATCAAAACTTTATATCAAATTTTGTCTCTCACTATTGTTTTAATATGTTTGAAATTGTTAACTTTCAATTTGATTATTTGTCTATCTGTTCATTTGTATCTTTCTGTCTACTACCTGTATGTAATTGTGCTGGTACTTACATGTAAGCATTGAGTGTGAATAAAATTGTTTCAAATTGTAATTGTACGTCTTGAAACACCAATTCTTATTTCAATCAATTACCAACAAAATTAACAAAAAGCGTGTATCAAATTGAAGGATATCACAACACTGTGGCTAGATTTGAGAGTGAGAATCTTTTAATTCCAGAGATAACTATAAATGATCGTCTCACTTTCAGAAATTCAAATTTGCCTATTTGTCTTTCAGTTCACTTTTCCCGATGTATTGATTTAGCTGTAGGTAGCATTTTCCATGGAATCATGATTCTCAAGAACGAGAAATCCGAGAGAATACGTATTCACAGAATTTTCACAACAATATAGTTGAAAGACAATCATTCCGCTCAGTATGTACAAGTTTAATCTATTCTTATTCGACTCGTCTTTGTTTTCAAATCTTCTCAGTTTAAATCAATTTCCTTTCAAATAATCTCTTTTATTTAGAATAATGTTTGTATACATTTCTGTTGGCAGAATGATTTCGTATTGATTCATTCTAACGGATTTTATTTACTTGTTTCATTTGATTTTGGCATTGCTCTGACTATTTCCTTCGACATCACTTGACCGATTGAATCGAATGACGGTCTTAGTAAAACCAATTGTGTTGTCGTGAAGCATTGTTCTGAAAACTTCGGCTCCTACAGTGTCGACAATTTGACAACCTCAAAAAAAGTGACGTTTTGATACTAGAATACTGAACACAAAATACTATATGCATGAAGAAATACATCTTATATTATACTATACTAGGAAAACGCCATATGCGTTGTTAGACGAGCGGATAGTAATAGTATGGGTACAAATGGGTAAAAACTGCTTCGAGTGGTACCAATTTAGCACATTTTATGTTTGTTCTTCAAAATGGCTGACCCGATCGAGCTGAAATTTTTTAGACATGCGTACCAAAATGTAATTCAACTTTACGCGAAATTTCATTTTTTTGAAAAATATATTTTTTTTTTTTCCGCCATGTTATTCTGATGGGAATTTTTGAAATTTCTTGAATTCATAAAAAAAGGTACCCCCCGATAATGCCACAAAACTATACAGATCTAAGTTAGATGAGGAACCATATTGAAAAAAAGTTTGAAGTTGATAGATGTAGCCGTTCGACCTGTGGAGAACCGACAAAAAAAAAAAAAAGAAAAAAAACAGAAAAACGAACACCGAATTTTTTCAGTATGTCAAATTGAATCCTCGTTGAAGCTCGTCTAATGATCTCTTCTTCGAACACTACCGACAATACGGTAGCCAATTGGACACAGTAAAATAATAGGAGGAAATTTCATCAATCCTGAGAAAAAACATCGAAAAACAATATTGATGTTATCATGAAGTGAAAATATCGATATTCATAATGATATTCGTATCGATGCAGTGACGTAAAAACATCTTCAATTGTTTGACTTTCAGTAGTCAATCCAGAAGATATTCTGAATTGTTTGGGTTAATTTTAACTTTCAAGGAACACTTTGAGAATTAAATTCTCAATGAATCCACCAATATTGCCCCAATATTATTGCTATTTGCATACATTTTCAAGTTTTCAAGATTTTCAAGTTTTCAAGATTCTCAAGTTTTCAATTTCAAGATATTTTAAGTTTTCTTATTGTATTACCCCCCAAAAAAACCCTCTCGACGATTGATTTGATTCATAATATTAATAATACATTTCCCAATTTCACTTCCTATCACTGTATGTATGAATCTCATTCCCCATCCATGTGATGCGGTCATGTTTCATGCCCACGTGTCATGTACATGTCTCACATTCATGTTTCCACTAGCTGTGCATGTTTATTAATATAAATAGTAACTCGCTCGAACTTCCTGATTCCTTCTAGTCCTTGTCTCGGCACGCTTCTTCCCGTTCAGCATGTCACATTCCAGACACGACGTGTCAGACATTTCCTGGAATATTTACCCACACTTCTGTGGAATCTACTGCACACGATGTAGTGATATCAACATACTGCATCATAATATAAAGAAGATGTACCCACTCGCGTCTTATACAAGTGAAGTATATCTGGGGTCAGAATCTGAGTCCATTGGTCCCATTTGCCTGTACTTTTATTGGGCTCAATTGTAAATTTACTCTTTTTCACTCTATCTCAGTATTTAATTTTAGTGCTTAATCATTAAAATTGACGATTCATATACGTGTATAGGCCTACTGTATATGTTCAATGAATGGAAATAAATACAATACAAATACAATACAATACCAACTAATCGCTTTTATATCGAACTTTATAGAACAACAATGCTCAAAAATGCTGTACACGGCTCAGTGGAATTATCAAGTTATTGATTTTTCGCGAGAATTATATATTTTTTGAAAATTCCATAATGTCTCCGGCACCTATAGCCGCTTTTATCCACATGTATAGTTGACAAGGGAATCCGCCAAATCGCGATAGGCAAATGAGACAGTTGGCTGTGATTTGTCCACAAGAAACCAACTGCAAATGCCTGTCATTTTATTAGTATTTTTATTCATCTATTTTTCATTTTCGTCTGAATGGAATAACAAAATAGAATAGAACATTCAAAAGTAAATCATATGGACAGTCAAGGATAGAATGAGATATAAATTACACACAGTAGTTAAAATACAAACAAAAACATATGAATGGAATAATATAAATGGTGGATGCTTTTTTTTTATAAATATCCAGCAACTACCAAGTCAAGTACTGAAATTAATAAATGAGTATATCACAATTGACTCGATATCAAAACTACGTTTCGAGATAATAATTAAAAGTTAAAATTCAAAGATGAATCAAAATTAAAATTAAAAGTCAGAGTTGAAAGTTGAAAGTAAATTGATCAATGGTTATAGTTTTATGCGAGGTTATAATTTGAAATAAAGCTATTAAATTTTAATTACTTGAAAATCACTTTACAGAGCATGCTTACAGCATATATAAAACTCTTCAATACTGCATAATACTTTTTTGTATTGAAAATCTCCAAAGTACGTGAGTCGGTACACCTCCTTTATATCATGGTAGAGTCTGTTGGTATCACTGCATATGGAACTGTGAACATTGAGGGCAGCGAGGAAAATATGCTATAGATGCTAATATGTGGTGTGCTAGAAAAACAGTTTTTCTGCAATTCAACGGATATAGATTTTTATTTATGTATTCATTCTATATTTCTCTTCGGATCGGACAAAAAGAATACATCAATGGTTGAAATGTGCGTACCATGGATAGTTGAAACATCAACACATATATAATTTAAATAGTTATACAAAACGTACACATACATAATATACATAAACATGCAATCAGAATGAACGAAATGTGACTTGTTTGAACTTTGAACAACGTTGAATTCTCGTTTGGGTCCGAACTATATGTCCAATATATTTTCCCTACACAATTTTGAGAATATTATGAAACAAAACTTTCATGTAAATCTGAATTGTAACCTTCGTCTAATTCTCTATACATTATTTACTTAGTTTCTAGGGTTGAATGCTTATTACCAAGTTCCAAGATTTTATACAAAACCCTAAAAAAAAAATCATACGAATGAGCAGGAGATAATGAAACTATGAAGTGAAAATATGTGAAAGAACGTTTTAAAAAGACCCATGTCTTATGCCCATGCATTATCGAACCCACGCCCAACGATGACTTCAGTTACTGAACTGGTGCCTCAACTAACTGTGCTACCGAAGACGGCTCATTGTATAAGAGTAAAACTTGGAGTGATTGATGAACACGAAATCAAATGCTGTCGATAATTGTATTCAATATAATTGAGTTCAATTATGAATGCATTTGAATGTGAAAACAAAGTGGAAATGCCACTCACATGACAGAGTGAAACCTGATATTTCCAGGGTGTATTCGGGCCAGGGCGGGCCGGGGCGGCGCCCAGGTACTTTAATTTTGGGACAGGGCGCGCCCCGTACCCTTTTTCTTTAAAACCATATTTGAAGACATATAAAGCTAGCCTGAACCAGCTAACTTGTAAACGCACAATGTTAAAAATGATGCATCCTGATAGATGGAATCTGACTTAGACCTCAGACTTCAGACGTCAGACGTCAGACTTTACAATAATGATAGACTCTTGTAATTTAGTAGTGTAGAGTCAGTTTGTAACATTTATTTTAGATGCAAAGGTAAACCACATCATTTTTATTTTATATTTGAATTAGAATCTCCTAAAACTGGCTCATAAGCCCCCCCCCCCCCCCCCCCCCCCCCGTCGAGTTGGGATGAATGTTTTTTTTTCAGTCATCACCGCCTTGGTACTTTTATTTTCACGAATACACCACTGGATATTTCCAACATATAATATCACCTCACTCACTATCAATCAAAACATGAATATAACTCGTAACTTAATATGAATGTGTATTTCTGAAACCATTTCTTTGAACGTTCTGAATCAGTTTTCAGTACAATATGTCGAAACGGAAAGTCAATACTTAAGTTTCTATTTGTAGTTGACGCCGTAAACGTTACGCTACGGGTGGACCCCCTTAAGCGTTGCGGCTCACAATCGAGTCAGAGGTCAGAGTTTGTTACAGAGTGACACGGTGAATACAGAGTGAAAGGAATGGCGAGAGGGTTTCAAACGGATACTCTGTCCCATGGAAACTATATTGTCGTTTTCAGCACGGTGATAGTTCACGTTTCTATACAAATGGTTGGAGCAAAATATGACGCAAGTCACTTTAATTTGATTTATTGTTGTGAATAGCTTTCTGTGTTGACTGAGAAAAATGTAATTGTATTTCATGATGCATGATTCATGGTGAATATTTACATTGTTGTATCATATTTTATTCAGTTTTTTTCTCACAATATTTACACAATAGATGTTTGGATATTCATTTTTCAAACATTTCTCAAACCATGTGACATGAATTATGTAGCCTGAAGCTTTATATTATAAGCAAAAAGTGAGGACATCTTTTTAGAATGAAATATCACAACTTCCATGAGAGGAAAATGCATGAACTGAGAAAACGCAGTTTATGCGTTGTGAGATGAACTCAGAGAAGTGGAGATGTAGAATGAAAGATATTCTGTCAGCTCAATCTACATGTACATACCTTGGATTACATCAAACGTTATAGAATCTTACTTGTTGTCAGTTGATGTTTATATATTGCAACCTGTTGCATTTGCAGCTTGCGATACCAATTCGTCAAATATCCAATGAAATGTTTACTTTCAATAGGTTTTATTAGGTTTTTCAACCGATTGTCGTGCAAATCAATACAGATGTATATCATAACTTGTTCCATATTCGGTAGAAATATATGAAGATTTTTTCTTCAAGTATTTTCCACTCGAGTTATTCTTATGAAGATTTTCTAGAATTCACGAATGTATTTGAACATTGTACAGAAAATTCGTGCTCAAGAGAAATTCGTGTTTCGTGT